>WWPM01011193.1:0-19003 GCA_023279145.1 Glomeris maerens | reverse complement strand
GGAAATCAAATGGCATAATTTCTGAATGGAATTTGCTGAGTGTTTTTCTCTTGTCAGCTGACAATGTCAAAGGCCGTCATCGATCACCTTTACTGCACACAAAGGAAATTTTGCATTGCCCACAATAATTATGTCATTCAGAGCTATAAAAGCTGATGCGTGTTTCTAAGTAATCCGCTGTACAGTGTGTGTATATATTCGTATTCATCGTGTAGGACGGACACAAGTCTTTATTACTTGCATCTTAATTGTGAGCTTCCAGTGCTTGGAGTGTTTTTTTCCCCCCGGCCCACACTCCCTGAGAAATGAGATCTAGTAAAGAAGGAAATGGGAGGCGACGAAAGAAATATGACTGCTCCTGTTGAACTGTTTTCTTTTGTGATGTTGAGGTGAAAGCAATATCACCAGTCCAACAAGCAAAAAAATATCCAGCAGAAGCATGTGGCTTATTCTCACATATTGGCCAATCATGTCAGACCACTATTTCACTTTGCCTTTTGACATTGATATAAGGTTAAATAAATTTTTATTTGAAAGTGTTTTGACATTGAGTAGACGAAATATTGATATATTGAATCGGTGAAAGGTTGTTTTTTGTACGTTTTTTATGCAGTGTTAACATTTAATAACAGTTATTATAATAATGTAGTTCGTTTCAAATTATTAACTGTTTCAATCTGCATTAATATTTTATCAATATATCGATTATGATTTGAAATGGTTAAAGTCGATCTGAACAATGGGCGTTTTCGGCAATTCATACCTGTCTGCCTGAATCGCCAGATATCTTGAGCTTTGGCCAGGAAAGTTATTCGGCAATCCATGTTGGCCTCAGAGATGTAAACAGGTTTTTGGCTCGGCAAATCAAATGTCTGAGGAGTGACGTCACTTTCTCTGGCTGCCGTGTCAGAGACAAATTTCTCGCCTGGCTCCGCAGACAACAAGATGGCGGCCACCATGGAATGTTCGGTCCAGTATGAAGGGTCGTAAGATGCCATCACAACTGCATGACGCGTAATCCGCCATTTTGAATTGCTGAATACATAAATTTGTGGTCGGCAAACCAGATAAATTGGGTGCCAGACATGGCACAGAGATGGAATCAGAGATGACGTCACACACTCTGGTGACTCAGACAGACAGTATGAATTGCTCAAGGTGAGATTATTTTGCATACATATATCTGTACAAGTAATTTGATTGGACGAAGTACATAGTTTTCGGCTGAGTAAATTTGCATGGAAAACCGTGCAGCCGTGTTGCAACTACAAGTTTATATCCAAAGAGTCGAATGAGGTTCAAAGCTCAAAGTTCATTTTTTTTTTCTTGTATATGTATGCGCACCTGTCATTTCGTCATTTTTGTGGCAAGTTCCATGGAAGAAGAAAATGCTTTTCTTGCCGGTTTCTTAGTGACATTTTAGGTATGTGGAATATTTATTACTGCTTTATCAAAACCTAGTGAGATCGAATATTATGACTTTTTCTAAATATGAATATTATACATTACATATATTGCATGAATATAACAAAGTTATCAAGGATTGTAATTTTAAATAAAAAGTATTTCTCTTAAATTGTGTATGGAAGTGGCAGAATAAAAAATGGACCAATAAGTGCATGGCTTCACATCGTTGCTTTCAAAGCTTAATTACAAATGGTTCAAATGCCAGCTAGGTTTCTTAATATAAAGGAACCTAATTAACATTGCCGTTTTTATTTTTTTAGGCTCGTGTTGTGCATATGCATGTTCATCGGTTGCGCAAGATCCAATTAAGTATGGAATTTCGGTTTACTCGACATTTAATAAAAATTGTTGTCCGATCTCATAGAGCATATAATAAATGATATTTTTACGTAAACTTGGATCGATAGTCCTTGACATTTTTTCCATTAAATCCCACCTCACAGCAGTCTTTTTTTATTGCCAATGATCTTTTCCTCCTTTTACAAATCAAGACTGTTTAAAACATTTAAACAGCTAGTGATTCTTATAGAAAATTTACATTTTTGCAGTTTGTATCTTTGCCGACATTAATTCCTACTTCACGGTCTACATTTTATTTTGCATACAATTTAAGTTGAAGAAGGAAAACATCTTTATATAAACACGTGCATGAGAATATGACATGTTTCTCAACTATTCTTGGCAACACACCAATTCATCCGCTTTTTCCGCCATATTTCTTAACCCATTTGTGTGTTATTTTTCCCTTGTCAATTCTCTGGCATTTTATAGACCTTCCATTTCTTTAGAATGTCACTCCTAGCTCCTACGTTTGCCATCACTCTGATCTCAATCTTGTGTTTGCTATCCACAAAATTACCTAAAGTGCATTTGTTCAGATTTTTCAACTCGATCGAGCAAAAACGCTCTAATCCACTTTAACCTTTCAGAGCCAATTTGAAATTCTATAACTTATGGCCACATTATTTGATAATCGGGTTACTGTATGTCCTTTATATTATTTCTCCTTGCAACAAAAAAGCCAAGACGATTAAAATATTATAATAAATATGACAGAAAATAAAAATGCACTATAATTATCCTGATTAATTACTACATATACCCAAAATGGCTGTTCAAATTCTTGCTTGTATTTTGTATGTAAATTCTGAATATACCATGTACCAGTATGGACAACAATCACGAAACCCCTCCTGTCTAATTTGATACCCAAAAGGTAAAAAGTAAATTGGGTAATCGAGTTTGGATGGATGAACTATATATGATCAAAATCACGGTGCATTTTAATTGAATCTCGGCCAATATTTAATCATTACTTGTATCTCACTTGGTAGTTCTGATTTAAGATGGCAAATATTCCAGCTAGAGATCGATGCTCATTAATTGCCATCATTTGCAAGGCTTTATTAATTTTTATACAAGGAGGAATGTAAGTTTGCGATAATTTGGTTTGTAATTATTCCTTGGTGCGTACAATGATGACGTTGGCTGTTGCTCCAATGGATTGATGTAATTGCTACCTTTCACTCAATTAATGACATTTAATGAGTTCGTGTTTCCGTCACATTCAATATATGTTTATGGCCAATACATATATAGTTGCTATATATGTATATATCAAGTCCCAAAATGGCAATTTATCAATAATGGCGAATAAAATCCATTCAGTTTCCTAGTTTCAGTCAGGATATTTATGCGTGTTACGTCATACTTAAGGCGATAAGTCGTTGTTGTTGCCTCAAAATTTACTGAAGCTCTCTTGTATGTGTCAAGGACTTTGCCCATGTGGTTCATAAATAATCTGTTTATCTAGACCTCATTAATTGTTTCAATATGCGAATTACCGAGTTGTCAGCTAGTGAGTAGCACTATGCAAAATGATATATAATAACAAATTTAATATACAAAATAAACACAACAGCAACATCCAGCTATGAACACATTTCTGTTTACCTGGCACATAGTATAATCAGCAATCGATAATGAGAATTAAAGTATATAGTAGATTAATATAGTGCATCCGTCTTTCTGTGAGAGTAGGAATTTAATTAATTGAACAGATTTATTAAAGCAGTTCGCACATTATATAACATACAATCAATAAATAAGTTACATAGTACAGTATGAACTCTGCATGCATATTTTTGCAACCTCCATCCAAAATTAAATTTCGCAATATGGTAAACATGTTTATCCAGACTTGTACATATTGGCTGTTATTTCGAGAACCGATTTTAGTCATATATTCTTCCCTTGTGAATGCCACTCTTGGGACATATACATGGATTATTTTTATTGGAGTAATGATACAGTTATTGGCCACATGAGCATATAGATTGGAAAATGAGTAGAATTTAATTATTTGAAAACGCAAAATTGGTTTTATATAGTACTATAATTTAAATTTCCGAGATTAATGTAGCAATGGTCAGTAACAAGGCAGTAATAATTTGCAAGAGTGTATTTGTTATATTTAACTTTTATAAAAGTCTTTCACCTTCGAATAAATTAGTTAAAATATTATTATGAAAACGATGACTTGTCTAGAAAAATAGTGCAATTGGTATGAATATATGCCAATGTTTAAAAGCAATGAATTGCATTATAAAGAGTGCATTTATATGAATTTGCAATCAATTGTTCTTCCTGGTTCTTCTTTTCACCTTTTCTGAATCGTGAATTCCTTTTTTATTCTTTCTTGTATGATTTTTATATGAGGTTACATTTAAGTTACTGTCCTTCTGGAAATCAGTTTTGTACATTTTTGCAGAAAATCTCAAGGCAGTTGCACTACATCGCTCAACTTGGGAAATAGTCAAACTTCAAAAACTTTTGAAAATGGAAGCTCGAACTTCAACAGACTTTCGACAAATTGTGACAATACACTTCAAGTGTTATCGTTACGCGAATGTCATCTTTGAACTTGGCATCATGAAAACAGCTCTGAGTCTTACAAGGTCTGTGAATTCTTTGTATTTTAATTGTTTGAAACTGGAAAAAACCTGTCAATAGTGCATCATGATTCTCATAAAAATACGCAATTTGAAAATTTCCTGAAGTGGCCAATAACTGTAGTTTGCATCGATCAATATATCAGGATCATAAGAAAATGTTTTTGCTCTGAAATACCAAAATTACTGAATGCATGGGTGCAACTTTTGGGTGTTATTATATACCTAGTTCCGAATATTGTATTATAATATATATTATATATCAATGGCAATATTTAACCACAAACGTGTGCACAACATTACCGAGACGAATTATCACAAAGTACATAAAATATACTGATAATTTATTGGGTTAATTAATGGTCGTATATTCACACCATAGTTCACACGACCGTTAATTGTGAATAGGTGCAGTTTGTATAGAAGAGCCTCAAGTTTTTTTCCCCCCAATTTGTCCGTTTCCTGACAAGTATACTAATTTCCAGACAAATTGGAAGAAATGGTTCTTGACTGCTGCATACAAAATACAGCCATGAGTCTCGTCAATATTATTAATCAATCGATAAGGTGATCACAAAACATCGATGGGAAACGAGAACATCCAACCAGAAAGCAATCAAAAAGGCGGTCGATTAAAGGCCTTTAGAGGTTCATAATTATATTCGACCATATTTTTCAATTCGCATCTCGGCCGTATACAATAATAGTTTAATAGTCAGTTGAGTTCTAAATGTCTGAAAAAATGTTTCTGCAAATGAAGGTTTCTATAAGCCTTGTGAATTAAAATTATTACTGATCAAAGTATATTTCCAATTTGTTAAGTTGTGTGAATGCGATATTCTTCTAATTATTTACAATTGATCTTGCTGTTAATTAGTATTTAAGGAATGCACTGAATGCGTTTATCCCCCCAAAATAAGTTATTGAGACTTTCTTAATTTAACTAACAATTTACCACTTATTTATTTGATACTTTTTATATGTTGTGCAATAATTTTTGAGGAAGACTGTCAATAAATTCTATCTATCAGTATTGAGGGAAATATAACGGAATTCAGCATGTGTAATATTTAACCCCCTTTAGCAATATAATATTTAAAATCGAGAATCCAAATGAATGATATATATAACAAATAAGACTCGTACTATATTTGATGAGCTCCTGCAACTGTTATTGTGGAAAATGCTAGACTTGTGAATGGGCATGCTGCCAATATAGGTAGGTATACATGCGACTAAACCGGAAATTAGTTGATCGATTGAAGTATATAGGTATGATAATACGTAGAGGAAATAATAATACTTCATGAATCTCTCTCTCTCAAAAAAGCAGACAGAGAAAAGTCTCTGCTGCATTCCATAATTGCACGATTACATTTGGGTCATTAGGCAGGGAATTTGGGATACATATACAGATAACCGCAATTGATGTCTGGTGAGCTGTACTTGGTCAATCTGTGGCAAGTGCTTTCTTGGAGCTTTAGCAAAACTCACAATTAACAAAGCACAAACACTCGGATGCGTTACCATATCAGAAGTGAGACGAGGTGAAGGGCTTCAACGGAGACAAAAGGCCCTTGTCTTCCGCACTGGATGACTCTCTTTGCTGAGGACTAGCATCCCCACTGCTGCTTGTGTCAGTTACATCACCTGGAATCGGTAAGGATGTCGGTTTGACAACTGGAAGATGGATTCTCTCCCTGGACCTTCCACGTTCGCTGTCTATGAAAGAGCTGTTCAAGGAACTCTTCACCTGACACCTGAAGACGTCATCGGGGTCCCTGTTGCTGTCGTTATCATTATCATTGTTGTTGTTGTTGCGCTTGGGGGATTCAGGAGTTTCATTGACCTGTTCCACTGTGCTCGCACTTGATGGTGATATCGGTTTGCTGCATGCATCGTCCAAAGAATCATTACTTCGGAATCTAACCAGAACCACACCTTGGCCATCCACATTTGGAGTGTTAGAGTTGTCGGGTTGGGTTTGCGAGGAATCTGGGTCCATGGGGCTGAAGAAAACTGTGCGGATGAAACAGATAACTGCTCCCAGTACGATCAGCGATGATCCCACTGCCCTTAGTTGAGTCACGTCTGCCTTGATGGAACTAACACTTACAAACAGGATGACCAAACCTGCTCCAAGGATGCAGCAGCCAAGGTGGAATAAGGAGATGTAGCGGAAAAGCCGCGAAAGGCATGGGAATCGAGCCGCTAGTTCAGGGTCTGCCATCAGGATTTCTGGGGCCATCTGTTAAAATGTACACATGTTATTACAATACATAATGAATGGTCAATGGAATGATGTGGGAGCGTGAATTATGGATGTCACTTTTATGTAGGCCCTACCTAAAAACCTAGGCGTTTGGGGACATGGGCTTTATGGAACTTTGTCTTGTTTTCATGCAGGCAATATACCCTGTCAGTTTGTCCCCTGAATTGCGAAACGCCATGTATATCTAATCTTTAGAATGGCAAATGCTAAAGCAAAACATTTTGGTGATGGTTATGCTGTTCAACTATATGTATATGTCGTCTTTTATGACATTTTATCCAATACTATAATCTATGAGTGAGGTGATCTGCCAAAATCAATCGACATGTTCAAAATGAGGTGAATGTGTTTGTTTTGAGATTGGTGAAATTGTGGATAAAGAATGAAATTAAGGATAACAAGAACGAAATGGTTGTTTTACGCTAATTTCATCTTGCGCATATATTAAAACAGTTTTACGTTCCTTGTATATATAAATATTGTGCGGGGTTTGTTATTGCTTTTCACTATTAAAGCGCAACCAGATAAGCGTGGGATTATGAAAATTGAGCAAATGCTGAATATTCATGATAATTATTAGTTCACAATGCCTTCAGGTTATTTGCTGAAGTTAGGAGAATAATAAAAGAGATGAAGCTTAAAATGCTGTTTATGGGTAATGAACCTTGAGAACGAAAAAATGATGTCTGCGTTATCTAATTTCTGAATTTTTAACAATTTAGTTTAATTTTTTATAATTTACGACACTTTCAACATATTTTCCTGTTCAATAAATGCGTGTTTTGTTCAATGTGAAGTTTTATAAGCGGGGCTACCTGATTGTGAGTTTCGAAATGCTGATTGCAAAGTGTATCGATCTTTAGTACAAAATACTTTGAATTCCTGCATGAAGGACAAGACGGTATCCCCATTGTATTTTATTTCAGCATTCATACAGTTTACTTCTATTGTTTGTTAGCTTGGTGGAATGTTTAGAAAGCGTTGATTGTTTCTTTGGAATTTCAAGACAAAATTGCATTGATGCTATATAATTGGCAATGTCTTATGTGAATACCGGTATGCAATTTGAAAGCTACAGGCTTGTATCCAATTACAAATCCGAAACAATGCAATCAATTTCGTGTTGAAATTCATAATAGTGAAATTATTTGATAAAACGACATTTCATATCAACAAGGTGCAGTTGGAATTAGGTGCTCGAGTAGTGTGAGTATGTATTCCGATTGGTTAAAATTAACCATTGAGGTTAGTTAGGACCTTAAATACGTACGCACATTGTTGGACTATATATGCAAGAAGATTAACTCATGACTGTATTGGGTACCTACTTAATTTCATGACTATATAATTTTTGTATCAAAATATATGCGATATACCACTTGTGTTTATTAGCTATATAGTCTATAGCTTTACAGTTATGGCTGCTGTGCTGTTAATAGCCTAACTTTTCATGGTCACGTTTATTAAATTGGATTAAGCCAAAGGGGGTACTATATATACCATGTGCCATATATCATTAAAATTGCATCCCGGGGCTATGACAGTTACTCAACTGAAAAATTCATGTACGACCATCAACATCATGATTGCATATATCACTCCTGAATACTCTATTTTTTTCCAAGAAAGAGATTCATTACTATGCACTTTAAAAAAAAAACTCATCTGAACACCAACATAACAAAATAATGTTTAGTGGTTATTTTCTTGAAATATGGTCCCAAACCTTGTTGTGGATATGATGGACAACATTGCTGTCGCATCATTATCTGAAAACGACCTTTTATAAATGCATTGAGGCCGATTGCGTGCAATTTTATGATGATAGTCTCTTGGAATGCGCCTAGCAATATCTCAGTGTGGATTAATATTTAGTGTTGCATATGCTAGTGTTCTCACAACCAGATTAAATACAATGCTATAGCTAATTTAACGACCTCTGTGTCCGGTGAAGTGGCAGCTGAATATGCCCTTCCATGTTGAGGGGGTCTTACGCTTCCCATCCGTGATATCTTGCGATGGTAATACTCGATAAGGGCCAATCTTCCTCTTCGACGTGGGAAATGCAACATTCCAGGCCCTTTAACGCGGTCTTGGCTTTTACTCCTCTCGCGGCGTATTGCCACGGCTGGCATAGCTGAAATCATCTTGCTTGATCAACGATTGTGATGATGATTAGTATTCCAAGTGCACCTGCCAACACACAGACAAATTCTCATTAAGACCTTTGTTCAGACATTGCAAGTAAAAAAATGTCTGTAGATATCTTTTGGAATCTATATTGCATGTAAAGATCTATAGGTATTATACTAGTAGTTGCAAATGAAGATATCGCCTTATTCACCTGCGGGCATCTCAATGCAGATGAAGTGGAAGGAATAAGTTCAAATTAATGGATGGTGATATTATATTAAGATCGCTTATTGACATAAAATGCCTTCATGCTTTTGCAGTATGAACTATAAGCATGACTGCATTCAGGATATACAGTGGTACCTCGAGATACGAGTGCCCCAACATACGAGTTATTTGAGATACGAGCAGTCGAGAGAGCGAAATTTTGCTTTGATATACGAGCGAAATTTGAGATGCGAGCAATGTGGGAGAGAGTTTCACAGTTCGTAGAAAAGAAACACCCTGAAAAAGTTGCAACTGATCGTGCATCGGAGCTATTTAATGACACTTGCATAACTAATTTCCACAGCATTCTGAAAGGGAGGAATAGACAAGCTTCCTTGGACAGTATTTTTTTGAATCCGACGAAAAAAAGTACAGAGAAAAGCAGTGACTAAAATTAAGCATACAGTAGCAGTTAAGTCGCTCTCTTTTATTATGTTTTTATACAATATTTGTCATTTATAAATACATTTTTCTTATTCAAAAACACGTAACAAAAGCAATTTCATAGGGGTAGAATTTTTGGGGCTGGAACGGATTAATCGCATTTCAATAAATTTCTATGGGGAAAATTGCTTTGAGATACGAGTAAATTGACATACGAGCAAGGTTGCGGAACGAATTAAACTCGTATCTCGAGGTACCACTGTACATGTAAAATTTGATTGCTCTATTATAGTTTATTCAAAATAAGTTGAGAAAAGAGGCGTGTCCATATTCGAAGCTTATTGGATCGCGAAAACCACGTGATATGTGGGCGTGAGAAGCAGTATAGAATCCGGTATCTTGATTGGCAGCAGAAACCACGAGACAAGCCTTTTTTCAATGTAGCCAATTGCGAGCACCACGTATGCCACGCCTTTTTTCTCAACTTCTTTTGAACGGATTATATATTGTATGTTGCCGCTAAAGTGCAGTAATCCGTTAATCTACAGACTAACGGCTTTCGCAACCGTTAAAGTACGGAATTTCACAATTCGGACGAGTTTTAAACTGCAGTTATTTCGGAAATATCAATGTTAAGGGTTTCGAAACCTAATCTAAGCTTTAACATTGATATTTACTATACACAATTGCAGTTACGGACACATTCCACGTTATTGGCGTAGAGAAATGCGAAGGTCAATTTTCGAAATACAAACAACGGGTGACAAGACGCGTCAAAACCGAAATAACAGCTTAGATTAGGTTTCGTAACCCTCAACATAGAAATTTCCGAAATAACTGCAGTTTAAAACTCGTCCGGATTGTGAAATTCCGTACTTTAACGGTTGCGAAAACCGTTAGTCTGTAGATTAACGGATTACTGCACTTTAGCGGTAACATATACATAAGGACCATGACATTTTCCCAAACAGTAGTTTTTTTTAAGAATTTCTAACATTATAATGCGCATCATTTGTTATTCATAATCTCGAAATAAAGACTATACTAGGAAATGGGATGCAAAACACATAACTAAATAGTTTTCTATATGACAAATGCTCAAATAACCTATATCGAAGATCTGTGTTCAGAAATGTTCAGAATTTCACCTTTCTTGTCTTTTTGACTTGGGAAATCTTTTATCAGTGAGTTAACTCGTATCAGAATTATATGCGGATGAGGGAAAGGCGGGAAATTTGGAGCAAAAATGAGAACCATTGCGAGATGTCACTATTTATATATTTTCCTGATTCAACAGGGATGTGGATTCCAGCTTTGTGGTTGTTGAGCTTATTCTATTAGTGTGAAATCGACTTGACGGTTTAGATATGTTTATATGCCTCATACAATATGAATGAAATGCAATGCGAATAATAAAGCCGTCGCAATCTGATTTACATATTGCGATGTTGTTGAGCGACCTGGTGACGTCAGCATCACCACTGAATGGTAGTATGTATTCGCTTGCCATGCTTTTGCGATGCAGCTATTACTAAACATGAAAACCAGAACTGATTGGAGATCCATACCAATATTATCTGGATGGTTACTAAAAAAAGTGCAATTTATTTGATTCAAATTAAAATTCCTATTTCGGCACAAAATTCATAAAATGCTGAAGTTTAATGCCGTTTTATTCCATTATTCCATTCAAGACTGCAGTATACATATATACACTAAACTATTGGGTATAATTCGTTCAAAAAATAATGAGATGCTCTTCTAAATGAAAGCAATTAATTACGCGATTTATTAAGGTTTTCTCAGAAGTGAGCGCCAGCGATTATTCTTCATGCTTGCAATTGCACGCCATATCACGTGACTGTGTCCCATTTTGACATGTACAAGATTGGTTCTTGGCACTAATATAATTTTATTGATGCCACTTAGTTTGTAATTTGTTGCTGCATTTAAAAGAAAACTGTATTATAAAAGGCTCGATCGTTATCCTCATAAAAATAACACAAACTATATGCGTGTTAAATTAAAAATTCCTCATTTAATTCCGCAAAAATATAATGTCTTTAGTATGTGGGTGGCTCTATATAAAATATGAAATTTCATATCTTGTTCCAACATGATAATAAGATGACATTCATCTTGCTTGTTTTGCGAGCAAATGTCAAGTTTTCCATTGTCAATATTGACTTTGTTCGAGATTGCTTGTGTGATGTACGAGTCCAATATGGGCCAATTTATGGATGGCCTTAGAAGTTTGAAAAATGCCAATTTGTTGCTGTAGCCTATTCTGTGCACGGTTTCCGAGCTATTTTAGATAATTTCGCAACATGGTCACATATACGGTAGCTAGGCCTACAATGGAACCATGATTGACATGACGTCATAGCTTTCATAATGCTTCTGTTGCCATGCGATAAAAATGCCATCAATTGGCTCCTTGATGCGGTTTCTATACCACAAGAAGGCCAACCTGTTATGCGTATCGCTTTTCATTTGCTCGTTTCTTGTGCCCATTCTCATATTCCACCTTCTCAAATATCCTTTCACAAAATACTAAACAGTAAAACCAAGAAAACTAGTGAACATGATATTTTTATATCAAGCGAACCTGTTCTAAATTAAAAAAATTGCAATAGGCCTATTCTATTCAATACTATAATAGCACCAACGAAAGAAGGAACAAGGGCGTGGCTAAATTTCAGCCAATGGCGGTCTGTCTGTGTAGATTACTTTCTCCTGGCAAAAAAGTAAACGTAGCAGGACATTTCAAAATGGCTGCTCATACTCATACTCGTACCAGGAAGAAGTAAGCGAAAAATTATGCTACGCTTCAATTGGTTAATTTATAGAAAGAGGGCGGGATAAACGAAATATTCTCCGCCCAGTGTTCCTTCTCTCGTTGGTGATATTATAGATGTATTCAATGTTATTATAGCAAATATTAAGAATGACTTGTGTGACCTTTTATTTTCATTCCTTTTTATAATTAATTCAGCAGACATTTCCTTTCAAATTTATTATATTGCATTATTCCAAGAAACTTTGAATTCTAACCTAGAAGTTGTTGAATTTCCTTTTCCTGGAATAAGTCAAATTGGATTACTTTTCCGGATAAATCTGCTGGGTTTTTGTGATTGATAACCTGAATATCGGAAATATATTAGTCTATCGACTTGCATTTTGTCCTATGGGAATGGTTTTGGATTGTTATTACTGGAGATTATATGTAATAAAACTAATTATAGGTGCAAGGACAATGGCTGGCATGACTATATATTTTGATGTCAAGGAGCTATTTTTTCGTCCAGATTGGGTTCGTTGTCACATGACACAAATCCAAAATGGCGATCGATCGTTTGATCGATAAAAGGTCTTATTGAAAGGTCTAGTAGGGGCAACAGGAGGCTGGCTGCAAACTAATGCCGAATTATCGATCAGTAAATGATTTAATATAAATTTCCACGAGTGCATGAGCGCAAGAACTTGTTCATCGATTGTTCTGATAAAAGGGGGCGTGGCTCGAGGCGGTATTGTTTCGCTGCGATTGGATGCACATATCTTAAGTCGATATTTGCTGCGCTCACATTTTCAACCATGAATCCTCTTATTGGTTTCATTGATTTATCGGTTTCAATCGCTATTAATGTCATTAGTAAATTCCTATTTAATGTAGTACTCTGTTTGTCGTCGACTGAAAAGGTCAATGACCCCATGGACCATATAGTAACTTGTTGAAATTGGGATTTTACTTGCTCATCTACATTTCTTTAGATTTCTTCAATAGGCTATTAGTCTACAGTATTCCTAGATGAAATGAAAATATAATCTCCATGCTGTAAAATAATTTGACAAAGTTCAGTTGTATTCCACAATTTCCTTATTTGATTTCAATAGATTTCTTATAATTGTTTTAAAATAGCTTCAAATCTCATAAAAACAATTACCTAAGCCAATTTGGTATTAGAATAAGGAAATAAAAGCGGTGAAAACTGTAAGATTAGTTTCTTTAATCCGTAATTACGGCCAATGTTCATGTCACAAAGTCGATCGATAGTATTTTTTTCATTTACTTCATGATTTCGTTTTGCTTTTTTTTTTCGGTTCAGGATTCCACGTTTAGATTATGCAACAGGTGTGATTATTCCAGTGTTTTTTGGGGGCTTTATTTGCTTCTTTACATCCGCCGGTTTATTTGGGCAGTTCAGTTGAGAAAGCACAATTTTATTCTACTTCTGCATGCAGACTAATTAGACGAGTGAGCAACCAAGTGTATGTTTAATTGCCAATTAGTTTAGAAGCTTCCCACTTGGTTGGCTTACATTTCTTGAAGAAATGCATGCGCACGAAGTGTAACAATTTACTGCAAGGCGCGCGTGTAATTAATTTCTACCAAGATTGTCCAGAAATGTTTCAAAATATAAAATTCAAATATTTCGTTCTCTTTTGCTAATATCATTTCTACATTTAAAAATGCCAAGCGTATTTCCAATCTCTCAGTATCTAAGTTAACGAAAGGATTCACGTTAAGATCTATATATAAAAAACAACCATATTTTTTTCCGAAAATGGGAAACACATGTTGAGATTTGGCCAATATGGTTTTATTTCTCAAATAAATAAGCATCTTCCACTGTTAGCAATGACTTTAACAGTTATTAATTACGCCCATTTCCTCCCTAAATTAAGTCTAATGTATCACTTTTTCGACAAACAAAATAATGGCATTTACGTGAATGTAATTTGAAATTTACTGTTAATTTTGTATGGAATTAATGACTATGATGATAATATTGGTAATGTTGAAAGAAATTGATGAACGATTTGAAGGAGTGTATGAAATTGCTCACCCGCACTTACTCTTGGCTGTTTATGAGCAAGACGCCGCAAGTAATCTTGTTCGCTTAATTACGATCAGGATGATGAGAATTAATAGGGGACAAACGCAATTATCCGCTTTGCTCCATGTATCTGTGCTGAGAAATGCTGGGATGCTGCGGACCAGGCGAACATTATCTTTTTCCGAAATTGCACTTTTGCACAACGTCCACCACCGGCAAAACCCGCAAATTTGCAGCAAAATCACATTTTGATCACGTTCAGCAAGACTGCACTGTGAAATTGTGTATACTGGCAAATATAGGACATGGATATAGAAGTGAAAATCAGTGTCTTCTCATTTTGCCAAACGCATCGATCGAGTTTTACGTGGCAAATATGGTGTTGCAGATTGGGAAGCTGCAGCTAGATTTCAATGGCGGTTGCTTTGCTCTTGTGTTTCTTAGTTAGACAATATTAATCCATGGTCCGCGTTTTTGGTACGTTGTGTCGACCGATGCGTGTCGCTTCAGATCTGGCAAGCAAATGTTGATTATCATCCGGGCTGCTGCAGCCAAGATGCTGGATGCTTGCGAATATAACACTGAGCATGAGCATGAGCCTGTGAGACCTGGCAGACCTGAACGATGACGTAGTTGACTGACTATATCACCAGCAAGGAGCCAAAACGATGGCTTTTGTCTGCCTATCGATTACATCGATACATATTTTTTGGATGCCAGAGTTCATTGGTTTCCAACTCCATGGGCCGCATGTCCCAGTTCTCGGTTTTATGCGCTTTAAAGTTTTCAATTTCAGCTGTGTTTTCATTTGAACATGGTGTCTTCATTCAAATCCTTTGGAACTAATCATTATTATTCATAGACAAATGAATATTTTTTCATCTAGGTATTTTCAAAGATTACATGTCTATTATATAGAATACAAATATGCATAAATAAGGTATTCATCAAGGCAAGGGAGCTTTGACCACATTTTACATTCTCTAAAATAGCTTTGTTAGAATAAACTCAGAGATAATTTTTGGTTGTTGGCACATTTCAACTGTTCTATAATAAATTATTATGAAAATATGTATTTTTCAAAAAATAGAAATTTTTGTTTCTACAGTTAGTAATGCTCAAAATATAAGCTACTGAATGCAGAACAGATTGATACAATTTTTGACTAATGGTGTTTGAGATGATTATTGCTTACTCTTTCCTGGCCACTTCCGGTCCTTTGATTTAACATTTTCATCTACTGTACATCGGTCAATCCAAACCTGGAGCAACTAATCTATACTTGACAAACTCGTTTAAGCCACGCGCCTGTCTCAAGCTGTTCTGATTTGACTATAGTATTTTAACTCGTGAAAAATGTCTGTATTTGACAATATTGAATTATAGACGGAAATTGTTGCAATTTCATAATTCCATAAATATAAATAAACTGTGTACATGGAATGTAAAAGGAAATTTCATTTTATGGTCACGGTTTGAATTCAATATATATTGGTAGATTTATAAAAACCAATTTCTGAAATTTGAAATAATAATTTCGCTGCTAGTTTCCATTGGCAACATATTGGATTTCCGTCTCAATGGGATGCTGCATGGATCGGTTACATTAAATTGCTTGCTTATACGCCTGCATTGTTATGCATGCAATATAGATTTTATTTGAATAAGGTTTCTCTTGGAAATATCTTGGCATCGAATATATTTCATATTTGAATTCGACTTGAACACAAATTTTGGGCCTAATGGCAAGATGTCATTGTTTTCCAAATTGTATGTTTAAAACTGAGTTAGTTTTTGTTGGTTTCATTAATTGCATACTTAATAGTCCTACCTGTTGTGGTTTATACAAAAATATTCTACAACTGTAGGTGATTTGATGTAATAAAGTAAAGTTGAATGAGAAAGTTTAAAAATTGAATTACTGCTGCTTTCATTCAGTAGTTTTTTTGGACACATTTGTTCGCAGTGTTGCCAAGTAAACAGTTGAATGCAAAGTGTTCCCACGTGGCGAAATATACTGGAAAACCTTTCGAGGAGAAGCAATAAAATGCGGGGCCATAATGCTGAAATCTGTGCTAAGATTACTTGCTGAAAAGAAAAGTGTCAAATGGCATCTTTGCCAAGTAGAAATTTTATCTTTTTGCAAACCTAGCACTCAAGATTGCGTTGCAGATAAATTCTTTGTGCAAGATGTGTAGTGGTGTTCTTTGAAATTAATATTGTGAACTACAAATATTTGTACTGCTATTTATTTTTTCTTTTGTTTGCTTAGGAATATTACACACATTTCTACAAAAGTAGACCCCTTAGGGCAGTTACAAGTTAAACATTTCATTGTGGAAATTGTTATTTATGGCCGCAAGAGAGGATATTCGTTTTTCTGTTATCTTGGGCTTAGTGTTGGATAAAGCATTCAGAGCCTGTGAATTATTTATTTTCTGAATTACACTATACAGTATATATGATGTGTTGTTATAGCTGTGTATAGAGACAGGCTTGCATTACATAACATGAAATTTTCAGCTCGTGCTATTGATATAAATTGCCATGTCTGTTCACATTCTCTCTCAAGTTCGTGTTTTATACCGTTTTTATTATTTATTTTGTCCTAATCCTAATATTTTGCAATATTTATGATGGCCTTTCTCGTTGATTGCTATCCTAGAAAATCTGATTGTGTTCTCAAGTAGCCTAATATATTAAAACAAATATTTTTAATTCTTTAAAGCATGTTCTGCGTTTTCCCTGTAATAAAGTAATATTTCAATTATTTGCTTTCCTGCACTTGATCATTGGCTTACTGCCATTGGTTATTTGATATTCAAGAAGTTGATTGGTTGTACCCGGCTGAAAATTAAACTCCGGTTTCTTTCTCTCTTTTTTTGAGTTGGAGAGGGACCCTTGCATGGGTTCGCATATTATGTGCTAGTTGACGCTGTATCCCCCAGGGGGCGGCCTAGTCTAGGTAGGTGCATTATTGTCGACTGCTTTTAGATGAGGTTTTTAAGCCGGCGATGCATTTCGGGATGCAATAATGTAAAAGTGTGGCCAGAAAAGCCAATGAGGTGTTGGCAATGTATTTCACTTGAGGCTCAAATCGATGTGCTTATTCTCACAACTATTTCTGGTCATGAAAAGATAATTTTACCGGATGTCTTGGGCCCCGTTACTTTCCGGAAACGTAAAGATCAAAACTGAAAACGAGACGAAAATGACATTTCAAGACGTGTATTGCAGTGAAGCGAAGGGGTCGCTTTTCATTCCCTGTCTTGCAATATTGAACAATATTTCCCCCACAAGAAGATTTTAATTAATTTAACTTTAAACATATTCCACTTGAATAGGGAATCTATGAATGCAATTAAGTACGATATAAAATGTAAATTAAAATTTGTCACTTGATAAAAATTACGAATTAGAGAAATTTTCGGATCAAAACTTGATATAAATATGGATTTTTGTCACATTTTGTGATACGTAGTTGGTAATCAAATTGTACTGTCTACTATATCTATACTACCTGCTATTTAATTGTCATTTATTGTTTATTATCTTCAGCAGAGGAATTTATACAACGGTTAATGATGATTTGTTTCTTCCTGTGCATTGCAAAGTACCTGTATTTAATATTTTCAGTTAATTGTTTTGATTTAAAACACCCGTGATTGAATAGTTTGCTCTAATTGCGTACTTTGGCTGGCACAATGTGAAGTCCATCAACTCTTTAATGCTCAACAAAGGCATTTCAACGGTGCATTTAACGCAACGTAACTTACACAAAAAGCCACAGCAATTACTATGATGCGTGACATTTTGGCCAACTTCTATAAAAGGGTGTTAACACAATTCAGGCCAGCAATAGAAATAAAGTTTAAGTGATATAAGTTGGGTGATTGTTAGGTTTTAGGAGCTCTAAAAGGATGCAATCAAATGTGATGAACCAGTCCGCGACTCGAGGGACGCGTACTTGATTATCCACTAATAATTGATGACTTTGATACATAATAGATCATTGGCAAAACTTTATTTCATTCCAACCTCTTGTGCACAATACTTTGTCCACCTTATGTAATACACGTCATTTTTAATTGTTGCAACTCGGCAATACATATATGAAAACATTTAGGGGTGGTAATATAAAATAATAATGTTTAAAATTTAGTATGTTTGATGTTACTTTGTATAATATCTAATTTAACTGAATGTTAAGGATTTAAAATGCTTAATGGGAGTAATTTCACTACTATCCAAATGATGAATTGAATGGTAATTAATTTAAATATGAATATAAACAATGACAATATTAACTTTCAATTGTGAAAATTAACAAATATTGTGTAACTTCGTGAATTTGAAAGTGGACACCGATGGCCGTTTATAAATGTAATGTTTTTGGAATATCCCTTGTTCCAAGCTGGTGATTAATACAGGAAAAAATTGCCAACATTGATTTATCTCGATTCACTGCATAATGTGACGTAAGGATTTGGAGACTAGAAGAGAGAGAAAAAATGCATAAAATTCAGCGAACTGACTACAACCGATGACGTTGATCCCGGAATCGATGGTGTAACTGTCATCATCTTTAATGTAGTTGCTATGGTAACCGATTATTTGGGAAGAACAGTTAAGTCTCCAGGTACATACTTGTATATAATATCGAATATCATCGAGGAGCAATTGCAACTTTA
>WWPM01011164.1:0-11590 GCA_023279145.1 Glomeris maerens | reverse complement strand
ATTTTTGTCTTGCTTTCATGCATATTACATACCCTGAAAGTTTGTACAAAGAGTTTTGAAACACCCTGTATAATTCATGATTGCAAAGGCAAAATAGACAATTAAATAAACGGCATAGTTCATTAAGGCTATCAAAGTTATAGTCAAAAAAAGTGGTATAAGGGCAACTAAGCAAATATATTTGATTTTCTAGAAAGTTTAGCCAATACTTTGCAGGTTTTCCAATTAAATTTAGAGTTGCTGTAACGCGTTGTGTAATGGATGTTAGTTTAAGGCAATGGCCAACTGAAAAGTCCTGATGTATGCACATGTATATACTGTATGTATGCTGGATTTTCGCCAAATGCACTAGCCATTTCTGCTCAAGTCATGCAATTATGGCTATGTATCTATGCAGCTTCAAGACCCAGCGGGAAAACTTTAAGTGATGCCGCAGCCATTTTTAGTGGGTGCTTGAGGAATTTCTTCGGGTGGTTCAAACATCTTCAGCAGCACACACCAAGCACAGTGTGGCGCCAGTCTCGACCCATGCATGCACACACGCCTCATGAGCCACCTGGCGGTTGCACATATCATCAAATTTTTAAGAAACCTGCATGCCAAACTTACTTTGCTGGTCATTTCATGCCATGCATGTAGTAATTCTATTCTTTATGAAGATACTCTGTTGCAACACAGTATAGCGCGACGCGTTTAGCGCTTGCTCTCAAATGGTATATACGCATATAGGGTTTGGGTTAGGGGTTAGAGGGGTCATCTCGAGGGCAGTCTCATATTTTTCTCCTCTTTTTTGCTTTCATCTTAGAGCAGCAATGCGATAAGTCACACATCATCGCCAGACAAAGTGACACAAAGTATATTCGCATAAGATATATAATATCTAGAGAAATATGACCATATAGACTGGAAGTTTTAGTTGCCTGGAAGCCCTCTACAAGCAATCATAGTTTTGTGAACTAAGTATCTACAGAAACTACTTCTGCCAAACGCCAGTTAATAAAAGTTAACATGCACCTGCAGTGTTGCAATAAATCAATCAAATTAAATGAAAACCACAAATTTAGTATGTAAAATTGGAGAAAGTATGTAATTAAGCACAGAAAGAGCTTCTCGCACATCTTTTGAGAGAATTCATGTTCATTAATGCATTCGTTGGCTAGTTGCAGATCTGCT
This sequence comes from Glomeris maerens, assembly GCA_023279145.1. Classification (NCBI taxonomy): domain Eukaryota; kingdom Metazoa; phylum Arthropoda; class Diplopoda; order Glomerida; family Glomeridae; genus Glomeris; species Glomeris maerens. The sequence goes on along the minus strand of WWPM01011164.1, from coordinate 10,417 downwards.
AACATTTGGCTAATATTAGGTAGCTAAGTCAGTGAAACCTAGCTCAAAACAATACCACAGCTATAACGTACCAAGACCACTTTCTGTCCGAGACCAGGAGGACATAATAGATATACAAAGAGATTCCACATGTTATTAACTTAAGCTATATAGGCTATTTGAATTAGACCAGAAGATACTTAGGCCTACATTTTCAATAGTGCCGCAGTCTATGCACTCTGTATCTACATCAATATTTTACCTAAATTTACGATCCGTAATTATCAATGAAACCTACATTATAAGAGAATATTAAATCTACATGCTTAGGGTAGGCATGAGGCGCCATTTTATTTATTCCAATGCAATTGGAACATATTGTGTAATTTGTTGTACTGATGAAAAGTTTATATCAAATTACTCATTCCAGAATAATTAATTACGATAATTTTTAATAAAACATTAAGTCGTTGGTGTCAGAGGATTGTGGTTAGAGGAAATGTTGAAGTTCACACTCGTTGCTGAAATCAGACTCGAAATTGGCTTGTAAACGAAGGAGTATAATCAAAACCTTACAGTTTTTGATGATGCCCCTCAACACAGTTTCATTATCCAGCCAGTGATGGCAATAAACAACAGCTGCACTGCACGGTATCACTGATTGGACGGTGAAGCTAGTATTCAGGTGAAGCAGCAACTCTACAATTGCTAATCCTTCCTTTTACCACCAATTTAAAATCTATTTCAGCAGCGTATTCAGAATTCTGTGTCCTACATCATCAAAATTTTATACTGTCACAAGTGGTCGATTTGGAATCTTTCGGCCTTGATGAGACTCTCCACGGTCGTCGATGACTTCTCAGATGGATGCTCCTTGAAATGCTTTTAGCAAACATCCGTGAAAAAGTTCCTATATCAAAGTTATTAACAATTTGACAAGACTTTACGCACACCCGGTATATGCTTGCTACTAAACTCCCCCATGTTGGCAAAATTTCCTGTAACAAACTATAGACGAACCCCATGTCATTTCCGGATACAGTGCGCGCATGCGCACATGACCGGCATATATCCCACCAGATGCGCAACAGTCACTGTCATTTTGGTCCATAAAGTGAGAATCGGTCTAGTGCCATTTTATGGCTATATGTCATATACATAGTATGTATATGTATAAACACAGATATCCCTGTATTGTATGCGTGGACTCGAACCTGAAACCTTATATTGCACCCATTAATGGAATTAATATTCCGTGCACAGTATAGCTGCAGACAGCGAATATGATCAACAATGACGTATACACGATCCAAGGCAGTATAATATGAAATATATTTCAACTTGGACCAATTGCAGTCACATGTCAACACCAGCCAATATAAGACGTGCCTTATGTATTTAATCCACGCGTTTAACATAAGCCATCAAAATGTGATCACACGTATTTGCGCCAAGCTATCAGTATATAGGTAATTAAATGGCCACTATATTTCAGACCTAATAAATATCCTTAATATCGGTTAATTCTGCAAAATGTTTCTCTGAAGTTCCATAGTTTCACTGTATAGAAATATACCAGAATGGAATAAACTCCATTGAGATCTGAGATCCAAATATATAGTATTATGTGAATCATAAGCATATATGGCATTATGTATGTGTCTCATTTATACTAAATATTTCAGAAATGAAAATCAAATAGTTTATTTTCAATTATTTTTGAATAATCATGCAACTACTGTATAGTAGTACATGGACCTAGGAAATTAGTGTAGTTGGCATTTATTTTGCAGATCATTAGAATCGGGGATCTGCATGCTATACGTGCCTTGTTAAAAAAGACGTATGTGTGGGTTATTTACAAATTGCATAATTACAGCACCGTAATTTGGTTATAGCGTTATGTCATAAACAGATTTTCATATGTCTACCAGACAAGGATGAAGTGGATGAAACTGAATGGATTATAATTATACTATACTGCACTGCACCTTATGGCAGATGCACCCATATACGTATATGACAGACCTCCAGACAAACACATCTGTAAACAGCGTTCAAGGTAGTGTTTTGCAAGAAAACCCCTCTTACAACATTCTGTATATATTAACTAAGTCTCTCTTTAAAAACTTCTCACATTCTTATTGGTTATCATGCTGTTGCCATTAGTTCTATAACTATTCTATCGATACATAGGTTTTGTTTCCATGGCCCAGAAAAATAAAGACACGTACTAGACGTGTATACTAGATATAAAGCAATGCTTATACAGTATATAGTAGAATGCGTCAAGGGCCTATACCGATTTTCGAGTTCGGTATATTCCCGCGTACTTTCCGTAATGTTTTAGAATTTCACATTATGGAGCACTTTTTAGAATTCATGTGAATGGACAATCTGTTTGGGTTTGCTGTGGCAGTTTCATTATTCAATTTAAATGTGGATATAGATTATATACGCAAAGTTATTTTGAAAAGCTGTTGCAGCTATTGCGCACCATGTAATGTACATATATTATGTTTTCAGATCACATGCATGTATTGGAATTGGACTTCATGGAACAATGATCATTAAGCGAGTTACACAAGTCCCACTAGAGTCAGAAGGTGGTCCATGCTGATGAACATACATGATTAGAAAAGGGATTGAGCCGATTATAGAGCAGGTCCTGGGTCACGAAACGAAATGAGAGCTATATAACTTCCGCTTCTTCGCTAACAAGCCACCAGTACATTAAAAGCTGCATTAAAGCAGGGCATTAAAACGGGCTGAAATGAAATCAGCCAACGGTCCGGAAAGGTATACCATCATATATACGAGTTATACGACTGCCACTGATAAAAGAGAGTTGCAAACAAAAGAAGATTTTTAGATAGAAATCCCTATATGAGCAAAGGGTCTCAATTCATTCGGTCGTTTGGGTTTGTGGGTTTACATGTTCTTTCGGAAAGAAGGTTCCCCGGGGAATGGTCATAACAATAGCATGCATGAATATACAGTATAGGAACTTTGCTCATGGGAGACAATTTCACTATTTCGTTCAACCACTTGAATCCCATATAAATAATACATATATCCATTGAAGATAGCTGTTAAACAGGGCGAATATATTACAACTAAATGTAAAGATATATTATGCATACATGCTTTGTTGAATGCATTATACAATGTATTGCAGAAAAGATCCTTTTAGAAATAAGCAAGAAATAAAATTTCATTATTTTTCCCTATTATGTAAGTCGTGTCTAAAGTGCGACCTCATGCACAGGTTATGATTAACATTTAAATAGTTTCACTATATCGAAAAATAAATAATATAGTTTAATGAAATAATTTCTACCATTTACTAATAACTTACTTATGCATTTTATTATTTTTAATTTCCATATTACAATTTAATTGAAAGCAAATTGAATACTAAACCCTAATGAGTGTTAATGGGTGATCTGAAATGTATACAATAGTGGAAATATAATTTCCGACCTTGTACATATGTATGCTCAAAACATGAACTCAACTACACAAAAACAGGCTATTTTTTATTGTTGCGAATTTTCAAAGTTGCACGAATTTCAACCATTGATATTACTTTTTCAGTAACCATATGCTGCTCTTCAATTGTTAAAATCGAGTCTCTGTTTGGTATACCATCAAACAAAACAAACTCGATCGACGCATCCAACTTCTATTAGCTCAAAGGATATATTTTATGGCATTGTATGGTACTATGCGGAATTCAATTGAAATGATCATTTTGCAGCTGCGTGGAGTTAGAAAATTAATATCAAATATGGCACACATGGTTCCTACATGTGTTCCTACTGCTGCTTCGCATGTGCACATTAAATAATGCAACACAAGGAAATTGTAAAGTACACATGCAGGATGGTACACAGTACATGTCATTATACAATGGCTGTAAGTAAGCTATAGCTACATGGTAAATTTGATCAAGAAAATTCTGGCAAACGGTTTCGAAGATGCCCCAAATGACCACATAAACGCATTCTCACGCTCAAACTGCGATCACATGAATTTCAGAGTCTCGTTTATCGCAACCTTAGCTGTAATAAACATTCGTAGATGAATCCATAATGCCGAGCCCATGAGCCAACCAGACTAAATTATGCAATAGCTAGTCGTTACCATGGTATACGAGCATACCAAACATTAATTTTTCACATGATAAATTGCCGAAAGTTATTAGAATGTTGTACCAGTTTCATTAGTTTCATAATTAAGTTACATTTAACGTAATATAATGGAGGAAACATGACGTACATAAACCTATCCAATGCCATGTGTTCGAAATGTGGCTATTAGTAATAGGAGCTCTCATCTTTTGATAATTTTCAAAGAACCCTCGTCCAATAGCGTCGTTTGGGTGTGCCACAGATTGTGAACAGTTAGAAGGAATGAAGTGATTGGTTGCCTATATGCCAAGAATAGTTGCATGTATTAAGTAAATGAACAGTGTGTCGCAAACGTTTAGGAAAAATAATTATTAAATACTTTGTAGTTAACATTAGAACAAATGTTTATCACGTCGAAAACAAACATACATTGTTTGTATTAGGAATAAAAGATAATGATAAAATAACAGAATTTCAACATACAAGTTCATTTATAATTTTTAACAAAGATGCCTGTCACAAAAGTTTGTGATTTTCACGGAATGAATGATTTCAGGATTACCATGCTTAGACATGTCATTATCTTTTATTCTTATTTTAAAACAATGTAGATTGAAATTCAATTCTGCATAGGGAGTCAAATTTTGCAATGCAGCGCTTCAGCTACATGACACGAGAACCGTTGACTGAAGGTAAGTTAACCTAAAAAAAAAAAAAAAAGCACAAAAAAATCGAATTTTTGCAAATTTCTCAGTTTTTCTGTATCTTTTTGGGAAGTGTACTAACGGAGGGGTCAATCATTTCGCACCACCCTGTACAGAACGTTTACTTTCGTTGAGATAAACATTTGTTCTAAGTGTTAACGACAAATTAATTATTTAATAACATTGTTTTTTTTCCTAAACGTTTGGGACATAATGTAATTAGTTGATTAATGTAGAATTCAGTTACACAAATAAAATAGCAATAGTTTTTCTCATTGCAGAAGTTTCAGTTCTCTCCAAATTATAAAGATCAATTTCAACAACCCTAAACGACTTATTTGAAGATCAAAGGTACGTAACCAATCGATTTTCCCCACCTTAAATTGCTTAGTCATCCCACATTTCATATTGTTTGTAATTTGAACAAATAATGTTACGTAAAATACCCGGTTGTAATTTAAATTATATAATTCGACCTTTACAGATCATGAACTTTTGTAAGCTGAATTTTCACCAAAGTCATTACAACGAAACATACATTTGTAAATTACGAAAACAACGAAAAAGATTACATTGTAATTACATACACTCAAGCAATGGTGATGCAGAATCTCAAATAACAACTAACTTATATTCAGTTATTAATTACATTTAGCTCTGAACTGGTTGTAAATGTTCTGTCATCTGAAGAAGCATAATATGGCCTTCATTTATACATAACAGTGGAGTACCCATTAAAATTAAGCCATGGAAAGGAAAGATGCATGCGCCATTCTTTACTTGACCCTCAGATTCTCACCCTTCCATTGTGGTCCATGTTAGGGTGTCATAAAGGGGACATATAACTCTCACCTTCTTCATGAGATCATTACAAACTCTTTTTGTCCTCTTAATCTTAATAATTACCTAGCTCCGAGTGATGAGATGAGTCTGGAGCACTTCCAGACAAAGGGAGTTATATTATGGTATGTATATACGGCATAAAATTGTGTATCTTACTTGTTTAGCGCCAAAATATAATATACATTTAATTGCAGTAGCAAATAATTGGTTCATTTCTGTTAAAAACTTCACTCTGCCATATATTAATAGCAAAATATGAAGAGCAATGCTCTTTTATAAACCAGAGTGTCACTTTGATTCCCATGCAATTAACTGTTTCTTTTCTAAGTAAGTTACACACAAACATGGTAATATACACATACATAACCCAAAAAGCAAAGTTAATTCGCACCATATCCATGTATGAATTCCTAAAAGCTCAGTTGTATTGTAGCTCCAATACAATAGTAGTATAACAATTGCTTCAAAAAATTTCACTGAACTTAGTATGCATTTAGAAAAAAAACATTCTTTGATATTACATACACGTATATGCAAATTCATAAAGGCTTTCAGCTCAAGTTGAAAAAATCATATGCTCATTTAGGAATATTTATATTTCAATGATTTCAATTACACATAGAAACAAGTCAAAAGAAATCTGTCATTTTATTTATACAGACTCAATAAGTGTCAGAAATATCTGTTCATATGTTTTAGTAGAAAAACTGACCTATCTCCTGAGCCTGAGATATAATACACGCAATTTACTTAAATTATCATTTATTGCTAATTATATAGTTATAGGCAATAATAAAAAACGCATGCAATTTCATCTGTCATATATAAACTGTTGTTAAATTCAAAACTTCTTAAATACGAGATCTTTTTACAGCAACTTGAACTTCAAGTTCCGTATACTTCACAGCTGAATGGACAAGAACGTAATTATGTAAGTGAAAATATGTGTATACAGAGGGGAAAAAACTAATGATAAGGACTAATGACTTTGAAAGAATACTACGGACAGTAAATATGCTTACTTCGCTTTGTATTTGAAGTGGTGGTGACGTCGTACATGGCCTTGGAGCATTTAAAGTCAGATGGGACTGTAAATGTTGGTGTACCGGGGTGAGGGAGTTTAAATTTGCAAAAAATTAGGCCACAGTATTTTGAAAACATTTTTAAAAAACAGATTCGATATTGTGATAATTAACATGGAGGAATTTAATCACAATCTTTGTTTTTCTGCTGCCCTTGAATCCTGGTGATGCTGCTTGACATCACTGATTGGACGGTGAAGGCATCAGAACTGAATTTCGAATCTGCTTACAGCAACATATCGGAATATTGTGGTCTATTGCAATCTCCATACCTATCATAAAATGGTCGCGAATATGCAATTGACCATTAGAGGTGTAACCCGTAATCACTGGATAAACAATTTAACTCCTACAATGTTACACAGATATATAACAATTTTTTCAATATGAAAATTTAATAGAAAAATAATATACCAGTTATCATGATCCCCAGTAAGAATGCGAAGGAGCTATGTGTTTAAATAATTAATGAATGTGAAATACTGTATGTACATACGACAAGAATGTTTACTGCTCGAAATATAGATCGAGCCATGCGATTTTTTGGCACAAACTTTTTATTCGTGCAAAGTTACAACCGGCCATTAATTTCAGATTTGTCAGATAACTTACTATATTTGTATAATTAATATAACTGTATAGAACTGGTACGTACAGTATACACATAGCGCAATTTAATGATATGTGTTTCACTAAACAAGCATTTACAGTAAAAGTATTATTTATTAGAGCAAATTATATGCGCATTGTTTACAAATATAAAGTTAAATTTATGTTATTATGCAGTTGAAACGACTGTGCAAGCACAAAATTCCACAACTCTGCTACTGTTTATACTACATATATAGTATAGCTATGAACGACTATAGTAACTGCAAATTGATAGACTTAAAGAACTTGTGCCATTGGAAGCAGCGCAATAAACGCAATTTTTGGTTGAAGAGTTTGCTTAATATATAATTTATTGCCTATTTCCATACTACTTCCTTATCATAATTGGTTGTACGCTATAGCTTCAAATGCTCATTCATTGCATAGTGACCCCCATATCGTTGACGACCAGGCACACTTTTCTGGACAAGGACTACTGCAGTATACCCACCCACCTATTCCGAGCTGTATGCCATAAACAAAGGCTCGTGGAGAGATTATGGTTGCTAGTGAAAAGCGCTATAAAAGTAATCGCACAACGGTGATCGTCACCAGTGCTGTTACAACCAACTTCAACCGCATATAAGCCACAAATGGTACTCTTTTCTTCACTATCCCACATTACACTGTGATATTAATAATTTGCCTTGCTATTTCTTTCTATATAGCACTGTTCAACACCTCAGCCGTGAGCAGTATTGCGGAATGGCAAGCAATAAACATTGATATACGTATATACATCCTTTATACTGTATGGTGAAAATAGAAGTGCTATGTGATTCCAAATCACCCTGAAGATGTAGGGAAATACTGAATCTGGACGAAATCATTTAAAACAATTTCAGTTGGAAATGTGCACTGCCATTCAGCATAATCAAAATGTAAAAAAATCGGTTTTTGTCGTTGGGATAAATGCTCATACACTTGGACAAACAATAGGAGCTTGGTGTGTTATTTAGTTAAATCTCATCTGATAGAACGCACTGCTGAAATTGCTATGCATAGTGCAATTTTCAACTCCATAGCATCTCCATATTTCCTCAACGATATGTTAAGCAATTTCAGGGTAAAGGTAAAGGAAAAATAATGTGGCTGTTTTCAAGGAAATGTTATTTTATTGCAGAAGATGTAACTATAGGACATTGTTGCAGCTATAAGGGAGGAGGAGGGATAAGCAGAAGGAGGGAGGAGGATAAGGAGGAACTTTTGGAGGCGAGAGGAGTTCAGCATGGCCACAAAAACAACAATTAACAATTAAAGGAAGCCGGAGTTGAATTTGCGGTGTGGTGCCTGAGACACATCACCATTACATTTGTTCGCAGCTATTCAGCAGGAGAAAAAAAAACGTTTAGAAGAATAAAAACTGCCGACATATATATAGCTACACAATAAACATAAATAGGTTTTATTATTATTACATTATACGGCTTTTGGCTAGCGCTAGAGAGGAGCTGGTTGCATGGGCTGGGCTCTAGCAAATGATTACGAAGCCATGTGTGTGTGTATATATATAGGCATAAATACTAGAGATCAGTCTCCTACCTTAATCTGTTGAAACGCAACTGTGTGTGAGAGTTGGTCTAGTCGTTGCCCGTTTTTCCTTCAATCTGCAGTTCCTGATCTTCAGTTGAAGTGAAGAAGAGACGCCTGGGAGAATTTTAAACAAGAGTGAACCTTGGTGATGTTCAGAGGTGTGCCAAAATCGCCGCTGACGACACTATGACGATATGGTGGTGGGTCGGTACTGTTTAAACACACGTGATGCTTGTTGCCAGTCGCAACAGTGAACACTGGATCCTCGTGCAACCAGTGCGAGAAGCAGGCTTTTTGCTGGAGTGAATTTGTAAGAGCAATGCAGCCAGCACAACAGTACATAACCATGCAATGGATGATGGTGTTGCCTTGTCCTTTTGGATGTGCTAAGTTTGCAAGGTTTGTGAAGTGCAGCACACCTCCACAACCACCACCACCACCACCGCCAACACCAGCTCCAACTCCACCAACACCACTGTCTTTGCCAAGATTGATGACGTCGACAGCGACAGCAACGACCAGACCTGAAATTCAAATTGTATACTTCATAAGACTGCAATGTTGTGAGCAAGCCGATTTTGCGATGAATACGTTTTATATTACTGCGCGTCCAATAACGGATACACCAGCTAGCTCCCACAATGCAATAGCTATAGCCACTTTAATTTTGTGCATACTATCCACCAATAAGTGGACACATACAGTGCCTGCATAGCATGATTCAAGGCATATCAACAAAAAGGGATCGATGATGTTGCATACATGCATGCAATGCAAATGTTTAATGCGCAGATGGCAAATGCAACATTCCCATCTGCGTGCATGCAGGCAGCAAAAGTCCTTAAACTCCAAAATTACGTCTAAAATGTAAAGTCGCTATACTTGGGTATAACCATTTTAACGGCTGTAAACATAAATATAAATGCATAAATTTTTGAAAACGACAAACCGAATCTTCTTGTACGTATTTCATTTTCAAATTGCAACTTTGTATATATATATAGTCCTAATTACATCGGTGATTTTAACTATAGGTGTTCATTTCATTATATCAATATGCATGTTTTTTAAATGATAAATTTAATTGCGACCATGTCCTAGGAATATTCTTAGCATGTTTTATCGAAAGCTCTCATGATATTCGCATATCACATAAAAATTACTTTACATAATGCTTATTTGCCATTTTAATAGTTTATATATAAAACAAAATCAGGTCTTGAAACCATTAAAACAAATGTCGGAACTGCAAAATGAATTAATAAATAGTTTGATATTGAATTTAAACTTGATCGAAAATTTACACGATGACAACAGCTGATAATATGCAATTGCCAAGGTGAACAAACGCATTTTGAAGGTACCATAATGTTAGGGAATTCATAGGTACCTTTCAATAATAACCAGAAAGTTAATCACATATATAGAAAGATTTTAAATTTGTTTGTACCCAATCCGCTCAATGGTAATTGGTACTTTGAAATTAAGAACA
>WWPM01011154.1:0-15498 GCA_023279145.1 Glomeris maerens | reverse complement strand
AGTCATATACTTTATTAAATCATGTCATTGTGCAAAATTCGGACAATAATAACAGTCTGGTGACTAAACAAATACATGCAAAGTAAGCAATACCCATAAACAGTATAATCCCTCATTAATTTTGGGTGTTTTTCATAAAGCTCAAAGATGGACTCGCAGAGTAAATGCGGGGGTTAATAATTAAGTAACTTATAATACCTTTAATCCTAATGGATTTGGTCATGGGTTGCACGTCGTCCTTGCTTTAATAAGACTCCATGACAGCGCAATATTCAAAGTGCGGTCTTGTCCAAGACATGCACCCGAATCATTGCTTATGATATATGAACTTACAAATACACAGATGTACCCTTTAAAAAATATTAACTATTTATTTCGGACTTTTTTTGTGTATGATGCGCATTTTTTTTTTATTTTTATTTGTCAAGTTCAAAAAAAAACTGTATAGGGTCGCATACTAATATACCTTTCCACTTCCCTGTTAGCATCATGAAATTCAATTAATCCAGCTGAAAGCCTCAGTACATGCATCCTCAATTATGGCTCCATGTTTATAATCCCGGTTGACATAAATGTATACACTACATACATATAAATAATACACTACATTACATTTAAGGCATAAGCCTTGAATTATAAATTGCTATCAGTATTACAGCCGCAGCATTTTACTGCGACCATATTCAGTTTCATATAACATAATTCATAAAAGAGTCTTCAGAGCTTTAATATGCAATTACCCTATAGAATCAAAGAAAATTACTTTAAAACTATAATTCTCCTTATTATCTTTCCTATAAGCATTCACCTGCACAGTACGTACATAGAAACAAACTGTTACAGGCCTGCAGCTAGAAATAAATGGAGTGCTTTAGCAATTAATTTAGTTGAAGAAACTATGCAAGTCTCAGATACACATATTGATCCAATTTCAAACAGATGCCTTCAACATTTCGCCACACATCAAAACAAAGTACTACGTACCACAGTAAATATTCAGATATCGATTAGTCAAAATTTGTATTTCTCTTTATAAGACCAAAATTACAAAGCGGGAAAAAAATGTCACGGCTTTAAGAAAAATATTTTAAGGAGCAAACGAAAAATTGGATCAAGGCTTACAGAAATGAAAATTTACTTAATGACCATGACTAGCATTGATATGACAGCGAGTCCCTTGCCAGTTATCACCAATCATAGGCTTGAAATACCGATGGAAATAAAGATGTCAGCCTCCATATCTGACTATACAGCGTGAGTGTAAAGTCCTTTGCACCCCCAAAAACTCCCACATTTCCGCAAATAAAAAAAGTTTGACTATGCAGTGACAGTAAGTCAGGGATGCTCTATCCACTCGTGATGAAATATGTGACCTCTGCAATTGCCTTCAAGGTCATCCGAAACCTAACTTTTAAATACTATAGCTGGAACAAAAGTTCAAATTATAACGTTGAAGAGGACATTGACATTAGTATAACAGCAACTTTCAAGTGGAAAGGAGCAGAAGAGAAGCGGCTGCAAATTTAATAGTTTTGGGTGTTTCACTCGGTGTGTGTATTGCCAGTTTCGTTTGGCGAATTCTGCAGGTGTGCTGCATGCCTCTTTTTGTAAATCGTCTGCAGACATACAGTTTACATCCATATACTGCATCCCTTATTAAATTTTAAGATGTCATATGAAGTTCACAGCCATACTGCATTCCTTATTTAATTTTAGGATGCCACATGTATGCAGCACACCTGTCATTTGTTTTACGTGCCTCCTTTAAAAATCTGTTTTCATAATGCAACAGACCAACATTCACTAAAGATGTACAGTAATACGTTTGAAATTAAACCGAACAATGATACAAAAGTAGTGGTCCTCTGTGTTTTGTTTAGCAAACAATGGCAATGACCAGTGACTATCGACTAGACTTCTCACATTTCTCTTTTCCTAATAATGAACCAAAGATGGCGGTTTTCATTATTATATCATAATGCTGCGCAGGTTTCAATATTATGTTTCATGCCATGGCAATAATTGATTAACCACGACAACGTTTCCTCTTAATCCTCTTAATGTTAACCCGATACATGGAGCAGAAATGCTGGTACTATTTATTGTCTTGCAAAAATGGAGAAAGCTGGTCTGTTTCTTTTATAGCTGTCATTAGTCTGATGTTAGTCATACATACAAGTGTCAAAATAAGGTATTGTGCCATACATTGTGAGATAAAAATATCCTCTTCTCCCTTGAAGCAGCATATCCTAGTCTTTCTACAGAACCCAATATTTGAAGCCTGCCACTACCACCAAATAAAAGTAATAAGCAAACTTCTGGAAACATTCCTGAAGCAATCAAATAAAAATGTAAGATTTTTATCTAACATAGATCCCCGATGAACACAGCAATTCTTATTAGGTGAACAACTCAATGAGACTGCATACGGCTTTAAACCCGACATTCCCATTTCCATATGTTAGTCTGTTCAATCTATACAGGGTGGCCACAGAAATTTGCATATGAAATTCCCTGACTTTTCCCTGTTTTCCCTGACCAGTTTTCAGTTTTCACTGCCTGTTAATGTTTCATTTGTTGAAAAATAAAAATCTTTACTTTCATAATTTGCTTCCTATATTTTCTGGTTACATGTCACAATTTTTACAGCTGTTAAAATGTGTTCCATAGCACTGCAAACGCATCTTAAATTCTTTAAAAATACAGCACAAGAAGTTTAATATCAATTGTAGTTTGACACTAAATGTATTATTAATGTTCTCAAAATTTGCAATACAGTAGAACGTCGTTTATCCGCACTAATTGGGACCAAGGGTTGTGCGGATAACGATTTTTGCGGATAATTGAACATGTGTTTATTTAATGCAGAAAAACACGTACAGAACACACAGTACTGCTTTTAGACCCTTCTTCGCTATCTAACTTCGATGCTTAGCTCAAAATTTCTTCTTTTCAGGCTTTAATATCGTAAACAGTCATATTTCCGATCTTATAACATCGCCTTTATCGAGTCTATTGATACTCTACCTTTTTTCTCGATCGATTAAACATTCCGATTTCGTTTAACTTGGTCACTACTCGTTCAGGTCATGGTTAATACTGTATAAAACCGCAATTTTACTGTGCAAAAGTTGTGTTTCAGGAGTGCGGATAATTGACGTTGCGGATAATTGACGTGCGGATAAACGACGTTCTACTGTATTACCAAAACAAAAGTTTGTAATGTTCTAATGACAGACAATTGCTTAACTTACTACAAAATGTTGATATTTCAAAAAATTCCCTGACATTTCCCTGACCACTTTAAATTCCCTGACTTTTCCATGTTTTCCCTGTCTGTGGCCACCCTGTCTATAGTTCTAGCTGGTTTATTATACAACAATAATTTCGTATTTGTTCAGGATATTGGTTTCCCTACATGCAAGCCTATATAGGTACTTGAATAATTTTAATAATAGTAATGCCACAGACAATGTTTTACCATCGCATTCATTAAATTGTTGACAAACTTGTTTGATGTTCATTAATATATATATACACAAGAAATTTGTATTTACTTATTGGTAAGGATATAATTAATAAAACAGCAAAATGCTGCATGTGAATAGACAGGTGCTGTGGAGGAGATCTCGTTATGCTCAAGTAGACCTAAACATTTCATTCGCTTTTCTATGTTTTCAATTTGGAAAAAAAAAGTAAATTTCCTTTCCGGCTATGCTCTGTCCTGGAAAATTGGCTATACATAATTGGATCCTCCAAACAATGATGAAATAAACTTAAAAATGGCTGCAAACTCACATTGACTGCTCTGAGCATATTTAGCGGTTTTGTGTAGCATCCAATCATATTTGGGAATATTCAAATAATAGTTACATTACAAAACTTTTGAAATTAATATGACATTGTGCATGAAAAGCGAATTTCTTTTGGGAAAATCCAGTTATGTATATCGCAAACATGAGGAAATAAATTGGGAATTTGCAATTCGCAGCAGCAGCAGCAGTAGCAGCTTCTACAATTGCGATTTCTCGTTTTCAAAAACATGTTTCGCAAACAGATGGCGATTCTTCACGACACTGTGCACACAAGTAAAAATATCTGGGGAAAAAAACGGGCCTATGACACAAACGATAGTATTTTCTTCGCAACAGATCCATCAAAGTCGAACAACAGAAACGCAAAACCTGCTATAGGTTACCAAGGAAACGTGTTCATTAATCACGTAGATAATATCGAAACCCCCAGATACGAATCCCCATAGTTGACGACGCAATAATTTGTCAGCGCAAATAAAAACCAGAGCGCAATTTATTATCAACTTTTCCAGCAAACTACGATTCTGTGTTAATCTGTATTTTTTGTTTGCTTGCATGTCATACAAAGGCGGCACAAAAAAATGGTTGACAACCGCGAAAAAGGGAATTAAATCGCTCGATAAAACTGATTGTAAAAAACGAAAACCAGTACTAGTGGGCCACTCTAGTGCAGCTATTCAAGCTGTCACCACCAAAAAAGACACAAACCTTGAAGGTGTTAAAGCTGAAAACAAATCGATTGCAATCTCGGCGAAGGCATTGTACATAAATTATGATCTATGTACTCCAAAAAGATTTCAGACTCACGTGTAGAGTAAAGTATTTAGAAGAGGTCACATGGGGAGTTCCATTAGAAAATCTCCAAGGATTCATATTGCTTTAGTAATTCTCAGTAATGCAATTTAAACTCTGTGATATTTTGTGAGTTACAAACCAATCAGAAACCTTTAAAATATTAACAACAAACATACACGTTTTCTTGTGAGTAAATTAACGTATTCATCATATTTACATATTCAAATTATTTAGTTACCTGTGCATTTTATGAAATATTAGCCTTACCATTTCAGCTAACTCATTCAATGAAACTATTTATGATTGATTATAATTCTAGATGGTTCGCACTCAAAGTTGCAGCGATTTCAATGTTGCGCAACCTCATAAATTTCTAAATTACAATATTATTTTAACTACATTTGGCTCAGAATTATGCGGAAACTTTAAAAAATGCTAACATTATATTTACCTACTTCACATAGTTCTGAATTTAAGTTAGATTAATCAGAAATCAGATTTTGTTGCCAGTAACTGCACTTCGCAAAACTGCTACTGAATCATTCATAAAACTGAAATTTCCATTATATTTATCTGCAGGCTACTGTACAGGAATTTCAATCTTTCAATTTATACGATCATAAAGATCAAACATATAATTGGTATTTAGGGTCTCATCTGTCATACCTTTCTGCATACGATTTCTTGATATAGGGGAAATAAAAGTTAAAATCCTCGATATTATTGTAGATTTCCCCAGTGAATAGAAACGCATAATGTTGGGAATTGTAAAACGACTGCAACCAATTTATAGTTCAAAGTTATTCTTATGTCAACTCAGGACAAAACGGTGAATTTTGAATGAATGCAATTCAAGATCGAAGTCAATTTTCTTGCACAAGATAAACTTGGCATGGAATAGGAATTGTCCATTTGAACTGGGCAAAGAAAAACTGAACACACAGCTAAATCAGGCAGGAAAATGCGGCGGCAGCTGCAAGCAATTTTTGAAGTCAAACAGTTGAAATTGTTCACATAAAACTCAGGTCCATGCCATACATAATCTTTCCTACTATAATACGTACTTCAAAGGGCATAGAGCGCAAAAAAAAGCATGTCCAAAAGCGTTTGCAACTAATGTGCCACATTAAATATCTATGAGAATAAACAACCCATGTATGCTCAGATCCCATAATGGAAAACAAATACAATCACAGTTGTATTGCGGATGCATTAATGTTATAGTGCAAGTTGCAAATAGGCAAAAGATAACCAAGCAACATATTATACATTAGCACAAATATCTTTCTTCGAGCAACAATTTTAAAATTAGATGAGGGGAAAGTTACATACTTTTGGTGGCGAGTAAAGTTAACAGAAATATCCTCAATAGTGAAGGTAGAAGAGGCATTATCTCCTGATTTCTGGCTTCAAGTCACAATTGTTGAACTTCTATAGCCAACGAGTCCTCTGCAAAAACAATGATAAAAAAACACAATTAATACTGGATTTACATATTCGTACATTTCAGTGCACAAATATTATCTCCACTTCAATGCTAAATCCACCACACTTAAACACTAAATACATTCAACATATTATCTCAATCAGGCGTTTTTTACGCCTCCTGTACACTGTCATATGTTGGGAAATGAATCCATGGATATTGTGTGCAAAGTGCGAGACTTCAAGGAGATCAATCCACTATCCAGTGCATAAGTACGAATGTTTCATTTACAACTGATGTATCACGGTTATATGCAACATCCAGTATTATCATTACTCACGAAATATAACTGATATTGTGCTTATAGTGATTTTCGATTATGTTTTCCTGATAAACGTCGAATATTCACAAAGAAAACAATGAAGTATGAAAATAGTATTTAAGCCAACCATGACTTATTTGAAAACAAGTGTAAAATAAGCTTCATAGCTGTAACAGAAAGCGCTCAAAAGGCTCTATATATCTCAGATGATACTAAACCCTGCAAATTACAGCTCTACTGAGCTCCAGCTTGGGAACATTTCAAAATGAGAAGTATATTTGCACCTAGGCAGTGTTATCCATCCACATCTATTATTTTTATAGGTATTTGACGTCGGCCAACACTAGGCATAAAACAGCCACATACATTTTACGAGCAAAACTTTAATGGTTTTTCTCTAAGGATGACAAACTTTGTTGATGCTTCTTAAAATTTACAATATTTACAGTTGCTAATAACGCATGATTCCAGAAATTATTAAACTAACAGTACAACTAAATACTATATAGTGAATCGAAAGATGCATTAAGCGCAGCTTCATTTTTAAACGACAGTTTACAAATTAGTTCTCTGTAAAATATCGCATCAAAAATAAGTCGAACTATGGCATTTTCGAATTCCCTTTACAACATCAACAATTTATTGCAAATGAAAAGATAAAGACGTGTAGTTGCACGAAGCATATGAAAACTTTTATCGATCTTAGATAGAGGTACAGTACATAAATGAGTGTAAAAACAAACTTCAATATGTAGATCCTCATTGTATAATAATTACTACGGCTTTATCTTTTCATTTGAATTTGCAATAAGTACGTTGTTGATGTTGCCAAGGGACTTTGAAAACACCCTAGATAATTCAGCATGTTCATTTCCTTATTGAAGTAAATCTCAATTAATGGGAAAACGTTGCGTGATTTTCGGAGTAAACTTGCAGCACAACTACAAATTAGTAATTGCAATAGGAAAACTTATCGATCAACAAGTTATTCTTGAGTTGTTGCCAGCAAATAATTGCAGTTGTCAGATTGTAGTGAATGGGCATAATTACGAGAGAAATATGAAGAGAGAAAGAAAGAGATGGCATGTGGGTCTTGTAAAATGGATAAGATTGGTTGTTGAATTGCTTATTTATGGCCGAGGCTTGTTGCTGAAAAGAAGAGGAAAGAATTCCTGAGATCGCCACATCTGCTTCTACTCCAACTTTCATTGTCCCTTATGGATTTGATGTTCACATAAGTTTCCAATTCGAGTATTATTACACGAGACTAACTTTCGACTACCTAGTATACATGTTTGAAAAATCGAAATTCCTCGGATACCACATGAATATGTAGGTCACACACAAAAAGCAAAAATCTGAAAATGTGATTTTCATCGACACCAAATCAGATCGAGCTACTTGGCAGTTTTTTCCCTAGCCTGCAGCACATATTTCTTGTATTTCCTTCACATATACACGCAGCAAAATTTCCAAAAAACAAGTTGCTCGAATGAATTCCAATTATTTTCAACATCAAAATCAAACACACCATATCAACAAGGCTGATGTAACCAGGGGGATGTACTGAGATTTTTAATACGCATATTCGGCAAATATCCTAAACATGACTCACTTTAATGTTTGCAGATGACAAACACGTACACATTATGGAAAGTGAATGCAATATTTCCACATTATATATTATCTACTGAATTGCTATACATTCCTACAAATTCAAGGTGTTGTTTTGGTCTGATACAATTGTTTCAGTTTGTTTTTATTTTATAGAAGAGACGTGAAAATTATTTAATTTTCTTACTATAGATTATTGCGAAAGAAAGGAAATGTGAAATTATAATATTTAGCATACAGGCTTAATTGTCAATTCGTCTGAAAGCTTTGTTGCAGCCAAAATGCATTACATGTGCTTCACTCAAATGTAGTAATTTGTTCACAAATTTATGCCCCGAAATATAATAATTTATAAGATAACCTGATTGAAGACAAGCTCACAAGATTGTCACAGGAAGGAAAGAATCTTGTTAACTTTAAATAACAGACAAATGGATTAGCAAAATAGGAAATTGTTTGATCCTCGACTTCCAGCATTTTATATCGACCTAACCGTACTTTCAATCTTCCTTAATTGCAAAAATTACATTTCTATTCCAGCTAATTCTAGATTATTACATTTAAACCTATGCAGTATTGTTCAAATATTTTTGCCTTGAAATGATTTTTAAATAGCCCCCCCACCCCCATCAAAGCTTGGGTCTACTTTTAATCCATGGCAAATTACCTAATTCTGTTGTGCACCATCACAAATTAGTTGTCATGGCATATTTTTCTTTTGTCATATCCTGCTCATAAAAACCTGGTAATCCCTACATAAGCTTGTAATGCCACACGCAGCATGGCAGGAAATCAATCAATTTACTCTGCTGCATACCACATCTGAAGACATCTGTTGTAACAGTCATGCTTAATGCCGACATAGAACAACACAGTTACACAGGCATTGTCCTCAAATAACGCAAAGCACAATTGAAAGTGTTCGTTAAAAATTTACCATTAGTTTAGTCATTTGAACTCTAAATTTTTATGTTTATGCATCATGTAGGTTGTAGGAGCACACCCTTCTCATTTTGAAACCAAAATCATTATATTGCTCATAAATAATCAATGATACAATTATTTGAAGATGAATACATTATGCCTAGGTAGGCAGCCGTCTGTTTGATGGAGATTTAGTTCAATCTGCATCAATCTGAATACATTAAAATTACAACAGCAATGGAAAGTAGGACAGCTAAAGTCAAATAACACCTTTCAATATCTTGTTAAACTTTCACTTTGGACACATTATTACTTATTTAGAACAACCCTAAAAAAGTTAATGCGTGCACTCAATATACTAACTGTTATTTATTGATTTCCTTTGGTCCCTTGTAGGCAACTACGTCTTTGTCTGTATATGTTTTTAAGACGTATTTCCAGATAAAGAAACCGCCAAGTAGTGACATGTAAAAAGTCGATAAACTGAAATTTTTTAATTAAGTTCTTCATCACTCGTGGAGAACTCCCGATGAAAACGTGTACAAATCAGATAATATCAGGAATGCCATTAATTAAAAATACTGCACGGAACATACATACAATCATCCATATTCATATCATTAAAACTTCACATATGCAACATCTAAAATAAATTTAATTGATTAAGGGCAGAGAATTCACGCAGCTAGAACGAGGATGAAAGCAACATTCTGCAAACAATCATTCATTCAATATGTTTGGAAGAAAGATTTCATCTTTATTCATTACATTATCAATTAGCAATCACAGGATCTTCTAAGTCGATCCATCCAGACACAGATTACATTTAAATTCTCCATACTGCACACTTGATTAAGTAACGTTGTCATCTTAAAGTGCCTTTCCTCAAATTCCCATTTATATAAGTTCACTCTATGCCTGAGATATAGTATCTATAACATATACTACACAGACAGATATGGTTTTGATCTAAAAGTATTCCTACAGTAATTATAAAGAAAAATCCGATTTTACTTGTAGATTTAGGTGCATTCAAACTTACAACCATGCACATTTTGGTATAGTAGTACTATATAATACATAATTTGAGTTTCAAAACGATGATCTGAAGTAATGCAGCCAAAATTTCGACTTGTGTTTCAGTTTCAAAAATATTAATACTGTATATGTAAATTATGAGCTCCATGTGAAAGTCAACAGGAAGTAAAACGAATGATAATAACAATCGATATTAATGCCGAATATTGGACTAAATTACATGCCAAGTAGATATTTCAAGTTAGATAAGCAGTTTCAATTTTGTATTTCCATTTGATCCGTCAACAAATTTACATGAAAGAGGACAAACTATTCCAGTGGGATTCTACAATGTCATGCACTTCAATAAACAAAAATGCAGACTTTAAAGACTACATAAGACAGCCAACTGGAAGTCAAAATCGTTCTGAAATGAAGTCTTGATGCAGTTTGACATTTTACATTTAAATAATATATATTTGAATTAAAGTAGCCTTTTATGTTATATACATAGGTCCATTCAATTTGTAATTAGCACTTCAGTGGCATGTTAGAACAGGCCCCTGGTCCATTTATAAATTTGCCTGGGACACTAATGCACAACTTTTAGAGTGTAATAAGAATAGGTTATGATTGTATGGTATATTACGAGTTTATGACATGTTTGTGGCTATTGCAGAACATGTACATAGTTTGCATTTATTACTATTGATTTTGACACGGTTTTCCAAGCAAACCAAGGGCCAATTCATATGATTGTGCTAGGGTTGCCCGTCTTTATTTTGAGTTACATTTCCTGTCACATTACTGTCACAGATGACAGAATACAAATTGGATGCAATATTAAGGCTCATGTCACTCAAACTTTAGTTTCCCATTTATTTTCAACATTTCCTGCATGTATTATTCCATACTTCAAATTTGGTTAACTTGCTAGACATCAGTTTGCTCTAGTAATTTTATTTACTATGTACATACTTACAATGAAACATCTGAACCAGAAATCTCTCAAGTTGATTTCAAACATACATAGGCCTACATGTATGATTAATTCAATTAGGAACATTTAAGACAAATGCTAATTGGGAAGTGTATGGTGCACTGAACCATGCATGCACATTCCCCAGCAAGTGTTTTAATTAACAGCAACTTTAAAGTACCTAGCCTATTCTCCAAACGTTGTCTTGTCGTATTGGGCCTCTCTAGGGGTAATCTTCTTTCATTGTCTGCACTTGTACTATAGGAAAGTAAATGGCGTTGAAAGCATGGGATCACTTATCCCATGATATACATATACTGTACATGCGAGAGAACCCATTGTTTTCACTCGGCTCAAACTCTTCTATCAATAGTTTCCATTTTCAGTATGTGCAATTCCTATGTAATTGTCCACTTTTCAACACAAAAGAGCTCCATGCAGAGTGCGTACAATGGCAGTATAGGCTAAAAAGGGATTGGATAGTTCATTTGAAGCATGCATATAGAAAGGAATGTTAACTAATTGGCACCTAATCAATATAATTTTTAACGATATTTACATGGACTAATGGAAATTTGTGATTTGTAATATTGGCATGTTGGATTAAAGAAAAACTTGCAGTAATTTGCTGATATTAAAGTTACAGATAACAAACTTAGCTTCTGACTATAATCATATAATTACAATCCTAACATTTTTGTATATAAAACAGTCAATAAATTGATACAAAACATTGTAGGGGAATTTATAAAGTTATGATTTTATGCAACCCAAAAACAGAACTAATCATTTTTATTTTGCTCATACAGTGATTGGCTAATTGCTTTTATGCACAAACGTGTACTATTTCATAGTTTTTTTTTATAGATATGCTCGAATATTATTGTATTTGAATTAACAAAATATTACAACAGTCTCACCTTTAGGGCAGATTGGCAATCGCGTTATGACCAAGTTATAAAATTGATCTGATAAATCCTTTTTCAGCCTAGTTTAAACCAAGTTGCGTAAAATTTGATTATTTTCACTCTGGTGACTGCATATACAATAAAAAATCAATGAGAAAGTGCAAAATTGGCAAGATTTAATTAAAATCTAGCCAGAGTTCTCCATAAATTCTCTCATGAAATATGAACATTTTACTTAAAAAAGCTGCTGTGTTTGCACCCCACTCACATAAAAGTGATCCTAAGCCAGTGAAATGACAAACCAATCTCCTAACACATGTCAACTAAGTTGATCGGGATGAACATCAACTGTAATTGTTTGTTTGGCGCACAAGGTCATATTATGATTACAGATTGAAAAAAAATCTGAACTCAAATGCAGTGAAATTCAGAATTGATATGAGAAATCTCAACTTCAATCTATGCAATGCACTTCAACTTTAAGAGCAACTAATACAGTATATACATATAGTACTGTGCCACGTGACTGTACATTGTTGTGTATAATAGCATATAGTGTGGTCAGCATAGATGCTCTTCCGCTTGATGAAAGCTGTGAAAAGGCCCTTGTGTGCAAGTTGCAGACGAAAGGTAAATGTTCCCACGGGGTCGGATTAGTTTAGGCAGAATTTTTGCATCCACTGATTGCAGTATATGTATACACAACTATACAACTATACACAATCACTGCTCAATTTTATCAAAATCACTGCGAGCTTAAAGGCGAGTATACAATTTAAACAAATAGGCATACTTTTTTTGGAAATTCACTTATTCACATCGATGCACAGATAACAAACAATTGCATTTATTTGAGAGCATTTCTTGTTCTTCATTTGCAGATATATTTACCAGTTTCATTCCATGTATAGAAATGATATTTGACTAATGTGTTTTTTTAATTTGACCTTAAAACCTGAGTTGGTATTGTACATGTGGATTAATCATATAGCAGGTGATACACTAAGAGCTAGAGAAAAATATTGTGCTCATATTACGAAACAAGTTGACAAATTCATGAATATTTTAAGAATAATACGCTCAAGTGAAGAGAATTTTATAGCTTGATGCCCCATAAAGGCCAAACTGGCACACAGGAAATTGTCACCTAGCTTTCATGACACCTTTTCCTTCCCTTCCCTTATTGCTTCAGAAAATGACGTAGACAAACTGTTACCGGTACCCTATAGCAACAACAGCAAAAATCTGCTGCTGTATAATATTAAATTCAATAAATTATGTACCATTTTGTACAGGGCAGGCAGGAGTACGGTTATGCAGGAAATAATTTCTCAAATTTTAATTAAAACTCAACTTCAAAGCAAATATATTGTATATTTCGAAATTCCAAACTTATTGCACATAAAAGCCACATAGGCACTTTAACTTTTAGCACCTTCGTTTTATTTTATATATAATACATAAAAGAGTTTTGGGAACGACGCCTTCAGTAAATCTTTATCCAACATCTAAACCAACCATGCAAAATTTCGCTATAACATAATATAATGTTAATATTAGGTGTGGCTATACTTAAACACAATAAACCAGTTAATGTTTTTCGACCATAATTTCCAACAGTCATGTTTGCATATACATGCATAACGTTATAAGCTAAGAAATAGATTCTTTAGGAAAATCAGAAATTAAAACCCCAAAAACTTGTTAGATTACGAGATACACCATGTTAAATTTAAATCACTCCATATTTAAAAGCAACATGAGCATGGGTGTGAATTTATTTGCAAAGTTGCGCAATTGCTATATAGCAAAGTTCGTGTATAAGCGCTCATGTACACAGACACCGATACTTAATTAAGTTATAAAGTCCACGTAACCAGTTGGTGAAATTGGAGAAGGCTGCAGGGACTAATTTGCTCCAAATTAGTCACTACGCAGAAAGCCACGTGATATAATTCTCTTATTGATGTCACCTTGCAACCTGCTGCTTTCATTCAGTAACTTCTCCACCCAAATATTACAAGCTTCAAATTTTACTTCTCAAAAATCTGCCTCTCAATTATACGTGACATAAATTAATAACGTTGGCACAGCTTATAAGCTGCAACATAATTTGCATTGCAGGAACAAAAAATAAGCAAATTGTCAGCACACTGATACAACTGCATGTTTCCATGGCAAATGTATTGCAGAGTCAAATGAATCAAATATTTTGAAATAAATATCATATAGGAAGCTGCCATGGGCTCTAGAATCTTTTACGTACAGTAA
The DNA here is from genome assembly GCA_023279145.1 of Glomeris maerens. NCBI lineage: Eukaryota > Metazoa > Arthropoda > Diplopoda > Glomerida > Glomeridae > Glomeris > Glomeris maerens. The sequence continues at coordinate 1,427 of WWPM01011154.1, read as the reverse complement.
TGATCCAGAGGCATTCCTCCAATTTAAAATTGAACAACATCCCAATTAAGCTATCAAAATGGCTGAGAAGCACAAAAATGACAATTAAGTCAAGCCATAAATGAATTTTATTTAGTATATCTACCGCAACATTTTCTATATTGTTAACAAAGTTGATTGAACAGCAAATCTTGCGCATGTAAGCCTAATTCTAATTATACATATTATACATGTATTCCGAGGACATTACTTGAATAAATTGCTTATAAATGCGGTCACTGAATTTAAATTTAAGCATGGCAACATGCACTAGCTATACAGGGTGCATGCAGCACGTTTTGCACTTGCACAGAATTAACAAGCTAATTGCCAATCCATTAATAAATAATTAATGCAAATTCTAAACGTGCGTTTTGACTTTAATTACACTAATGGAGCATTTCTACAGGCCTACTACTAGTCTGTCAATTTACATTTACCAGTGTAAATAACCAAATGGCTTCATATTTAGTAAATTGATAGTCCTAGTCTATATAAGTTGATATGAAAACAATTTATGGATCCTCCAGAACTTCTTCAAAGATTAAACTAGATTTTTTAAACCTCAAAATCATTTTAGGTAGGCCTACACAATATTATTAAAAGCTTTTTGTAAATAAATGTTTTAGTAATGTTGAAACTAGGAAAGTCACTCATCAACAGATGCTAAAATTTCAATTGCAATTACTGTCTTTCAAATGTCAAATTGTTTCAAAAATCACAGCAGGAAAACAAACAATTTTTCATGTTTTCTAGCAGACAGCTTCTCTGCAATTAATCATTATTGAACATTTCTAAAGCATGATGATCTCCATCTCTATGCATGATCATAGTCAGAGCCCAATTCTAGCTACATTAAAAAAACTAATTAATAATGTTCAATTTGTATCTTTAAGATTTTTATTAAAATTGAATTTGAGTGCCGATTTATAGATTCTTCACGACACTGTTACCGATTGAGACAATTGTTAGATAATGGCTATACCATGCAACAATACAATGACAAGACATTTGCCATATATGATTTATATGGGCGAACTGCAACATACAGACTATAGCTATTATTAGACAGGCTTTGAAAGCATTCTTGACGCAATTATTTGCGCAACTGAAGACAGGAATTGTATGGTCGAATTGATAGGTGCCTGTCAAAGTTTGCCTGCGGTGATCCTGTACATATATACCCCACTGTAAATGAACGTCGTATATCATTAAACGCATTGCGATTGGACAGAGCATCTAGTAATTGGCAACAGCACCGCACATCACCAGGGGCTACCTGAGACATGCCACCAAGCTAAACCATTAACTCCTACAATCGACAAGTCACGTGACAGTGACACCCACAACCACATATAAGTAGCTCTCATTTTATTTCAAATGTGCAAAACAATTCCAGGAAATTTGTA
>WWPM01011144.1:0-21332 GCA_023279145.1 Glomeris maerens | reverse complement strand
AGGGCAAGATCCGTTAGTGGATTAACTGATTGGGGAAGTGCACAAGAAGCTGGGACATACTGGGACCCAAGGAGTACTTCATTGCCTAAGAGAAAGGTTCTGAGTCATGGGTGGTCGACGTACATTCAATCGAGTTCTGCAGCAGTGTGCCATCTGTCGCTGCTATCAGGTCAAACGCATGGAGACACCTCCTGCTCCTCTACCAACAGGCCTCATTGAGACCAAATTTGCATTTCAAACGACTGGGGTGGACTTAGCTGGTCAGGTATTGTTGAAAGAGGGAATGTGGTATGGATTGTCGTGTACATTTGTGGAGTTTATAGAGGAGTACACCTGGACTGGGTCCCTTCCCTCAGCACGAATGTTTTCCTTGATGCACTAGAAAAGCTTTGCCATGAAGTAGGATGTCCAAGTGCCATTTACAGCTATAGTGGCACAAATTCTGTGGCGGCGGCAGGCGCTTCGAGAAAAAAGGAAGTAGGGTAAGCTGAATGGCGAGATAAATGCCAGGAGGATGCAATGGAGTTTTAACCCACCCACTGCAGCTTGGTGGGGAGTGGAACCACGGGACCTCGCACAATGTCTTGCAGCAGTGGCATATGTTATGAACGGTCGGCCTCTGACGACCTTGATGGAAAACCCAGATGTTTTGCGGCTATTGACGCCTTCCATGTTTGTGAGGGATTTCCCTGTAGGAGGTCTTCCTGAGCAAGCTGATATCACGCAGAGGTATCTGCAAGGGTCCTTTGAAAGAATCAGTTATGAAAGCTGCCTTAAAATCTCGGTTTCGAAAAGAGTACCTGGCATTGATTATTCACAAGAGAAAAGAGGAAAAAGCTACCATTCCTCGTGTAGGAGATATAGTACTTGTTGACGTCTGCAATACAAAAGAAGTGAATGGCCCCTGGCAAAAATTATTAAGATCTTTCCTGGTAAGGATTGCAGGATGAGAGTGGCGAAGCTAAGAGTGCGCATGGGGAAGACTCCTCATCTACAGCGTCTCTATCCTTTAGAGGGACCCTCTCCAGCTGACCTGTACAGCGTCTCCGAAGGTTTTAGGGCCACGCAGCAAAGATGCTCCCTTACTCAGAAGTATCGTTTCAGACTGGGGAGGTGCAAAAGACACGAGCAGGGAGGAAAATCAAGAAACCAGACCGCTATGGGGCTTGGAATTACAGTAGAACCCCGGATATCCGAGCCTCTGTTATCCGAGATTCCGTCTTATCCGAGGTGCCTAGTACATTGGATGTGTCCGTCATATCCGAGCTCCACCTCGGATGGAAGGAAGCGCTGAGCATGTTACAACTCGTTTTGTGTGCTCTTTGGTTTTCGATCTAATAATTTACAGTTGGCCTTCAATGAGCACATTGTCATGTCATTAAAAAGAAAGTCGTTGTGAGTGTGGAGAAGAAGTTGAAAGCAATATGAAGATTAGATAATGGAGAAACTATCCAGAATGTCGCGGCCGATTATGGTGTTGGACATATGCATGTTAGTGATATTTTCACTTTTAATACACCGCGTATAATATATGTTACTATGTTTCTGTGTACATAGTACTTTGTGATTAGTACATATACTACACATACGATTTCAAATAAATGTTTAATAAGTTTCAATTTTTTTTTATTTCTTCCGTCTTATCTGAGTTTTTGCTTATGAGAGGTACCTCCTCCCCGTTACTTCGGATATTAGGGGTTTTACTGTATTCATGAATATGGTTTCATTAATTTATTTTTTGCTTAGCATTATGATTTTTTTAATGAACAGTCCATTGCTATTGTATTTTTGTTCTGTTACTCCTTTGCTCTCATAAAAGAGGTGGAAGAATTTTAAAATTATTACATGTGTGACGTCATTACATAGCGAATGAAGGCGCACAGGGGTTAAAGGGCAGTCTGAAAATGCCCAACAATAACAGTAATGATGGAAATGACGTTGGTTTTCTATATTTTTTTCAGCATTTTTTTTTTAAAGTTAGTTGCTTAGTGTATTTGGCACTTGCCTGTTCGTGTTAATGCAGATCTGAAAATAGAGCATCTAAGCAAATTAGACAGTTCCAGTTCTTCTAAGTCAAATTTAAGACAAGGCGATTTCACGTAGAAGTCGTACTAGTCTCAGGTATTACTCGGCCACGTCTCCACGACCGTGCGGTGAAGCCGCCCGGACGCGCAGGATTAGGGGGGGTCGCTGCAATGCTGTGTAGTATTTTAATTTCTCAGTTACGGTTAGGTTAGGTTAAGTTGTTGTTTGAATTCTCAGCTAAATAGCATTCAAAATAGTATTTTGAATTCTTAGCTTTGGTTATAGAAGGGAAAATCAAGGCGGAAACATTTGAATGCAAAAAACAAAATTCCTCCTAATAAAATTAGCAGAATTTATAACTTTTTAATAAATTAACCTAACCTAACCTAACCGTAACCGAAGGCCGAGAATTCAAAATACTACACAGCATTGCAGCGACGCCTCCTAACCGTGCGCCGGCCGGGCGGCTTCCCCGCACGGTGGTGGAGACGTGGCCGAGTAATACCCTAGTCTCAACATCAGGCTCTCATCGCTAGAGCTGCACATTGTTAATTGTAATGCACATGCAAAAATATAATAATTCTAAGAGACTAATAATATATTGGGGGGCCCAGAAGCTATTCTTATACCTGCTTGAGAAGAAATAACAAAGAGTAATATTTACACCTACTGGAGAATAGATGACTTACCATTTTGGAAGCAGTTGTTATATGCACCTTTTTGATTAGACTAATGGTGCAAGTGCATCCATGATAATCTGATCTTCTAATCTGAACAAAGTAGAGTATTATGTGTTAGCATTGTTTGGAAGGTGTATGTGGAATTTTTCGTTTTGTAAAAATCTAGAAATTCTTGTAGTTTTTAACTAACTGCTGACTTGCAGTTTCTGAGGTATAACAGCCCAAAAATTGGTCTGTTTCACATTTTATACTACTCCCCAATACCATTAGTTTCTAAGGTGTAGCATCAATCCACTAAGCCATGCTACTTTGTCATTGTTGCCGATGGCAATAAGGGGCTATGTTATGTAATGGATGAAGTGGATCTATAGTGAACCAAATTCGTGTCAAGCCATTTACTATAGGAACCGTGTATGAGAAAAGAGTCGCCGCATACGAGTCCTTAATAAATGATCAATGGAAAGATGTGGGGAGCATGAATTATGGATGGCACATTTTATGTAGGTGCTACTTAAAAAAAAACTAAGCGTTTAGGGACTTGTGTTAATAGTAACTTTATGTCTTCTTTTTATGCAGGGAATATGCCCTGTCAGTTTGTCCCTGTAGTTTAGAAACACCCTGTATACACCGTTGGCATGTTGAAATTTTTCCTTTTGTTTGGGTATTTTAGCTGCTGGAATTTGAATGCTTTGGGTCTTATTTGGTTTAGCGTAAAAATATAATCCTAGAAGCATTAGTTTTGAAATGTAATTATCTTTGGTGGAATAAAATAGGGGCATTTAAACAAACTTGCCCTGCATAAGTTAGTGCATACAACCAGGCCAATAGTGCTCAGGTTGGCCAAAGATTGCGCTACTACTCGAAATTTAGTAGCGCCACCTAGCATGTGCACGGTCACTCTAAGTGGTATTCAATTAAGAATAACATACATTAATGAGAGAAAATTAATTAATTATGCAGTGTATTTTAACTTATAGGGTGATTCATAAGTAACGCCGGATTTAAAATGTTAATGGGTCATTCCACATGAAATCAGCAAATGAGGGTTGCACCATGTTTTTAAAAAAATCTGAAATTTTACAGGTTGTTAGTATACACATTAACTTAAACTTATGCAAAGTTGTAAAATTTTTGGAGCTTTTTATCGGACGCAAAAAATGGTGTCCAGACGGGAGGTCACAGTTTATTTCGTCACATGCTCGTTGGCCACCCTATAACGGTCACAATGATGTGGCCACATTCATTCCGTCATAATTTAAGCGTCACACTGCTTTCGTCATATTCATTTCGTCACACACAATTCGACACAATGTATGCGACACGTTCATGTTTGTCACACTATAAATGACACACTGTGTTCGTCACATACATTTCGTCACATTGACCCGCCGCAACAAATTGGACACATTTTCCACATTGATTTGCGGATTTATTTTACTTTTATTTATATTTACATATATTAACAAATAATATTAAAAAATCACAATGCAATGCAGGACGTGTTTTTCTGAAATTTGTACAATTCTTGCAATGCAATCCCATGTAAGAACTGATCAATGTTTCTGAAACTGTAATTCAAGACAATCTATACAAGGAATGGTTGAAGGGCCGGTTTGAATAACATTGAGATCACCGAACTGAAATAATCAAAAGTGATGAAGTAATTTAAATAACCGTAAGATTTTTACATATTTCAGAAAAACCCCTAACAAAAATTGTTGGCTGTCACACGCATGCCACATGCCTGCAATGTGCATACTTCATGCAATAAAGCTGCAAGTGAAACATTCATAGCTTTATTGCATACCTGCGGCAGCTTTAAAAATTTTTTGTTATGGACGTCATACATTGTTTTGATTTTTCAATATTATTTGTCAATGTATGCAAATAAATATACAGTAGAGTCTCGCTTATCCGGCCCTCGCTTATCCGGCCTCCGTTTTATCCGGCAGCCCTTAAATTGTGAATTTCAATAAAAAAAGCCCCTGAAAAACCGAATACAGTCGTGAATCGTCATCCGTGGGTGATGTTAGGGGTAGTATTTGGGAAATAGAACGTGTTCTAGCAAATGAAGGAGCAAGAAACGCTTCATTTCCCAATCAACCCTTCCCACTACTAAAAATTTCCATTTGTTTAACTTTTTATTTGTATTTTATTTGAAGTACATATACAATATTTACATTATTGTCAATATAGTAGCTAGACTCTGTACCATGTTTAAGTGCTAAATTTATAAAATTAAACGTAGTTTGACGTTTATAAGTGTTTTTCGCAATTCCTCTCTATTATCCGTCATTTTGCTTGTCCGGCGGCCTTGACCGCCCGTTTATGCCGGATAAGCGAGACTCTACTGTAAATAAACATACAACAAATCTGCAATTGAATGTGCCTAATTTGTTGCGGCGAGTCAATGTGACGAGCTGAGTGTGGCGCTTAAAGAGTGACAGAATGAACGTGTCAAAAAAGTCATGACGACTGTAGTCTGCCGAAATGAATGTGACGAACACAGTGTGACGTTTAAAGTATGACGAAATGAATGTGTCCACTTTACTGTGACCGATACAGTTGTGGCAAACAAGTATGTGACGAAATGAACTGTGACCTCCCGTAGGGGAACCGCAAAAAATTGCCGAAACAACGATGGCGGCGATAATTTCGCAAAAACAGCCTTTCTGCAAACGCAGATATCTCCTCACCTAATATGTGTATCAAAAAGGTTATTGGAACATTTTTTAAAGGCCAGGAAGAGTACTAAATAAAACGTTATATCACATTTTCGACGAAACACGTAAAATGTCTCCCTACGGCGAGTCAAAGTTCACCATTTTCTCGTAACGTTTTTGAAGTTTGGGCTACTGTATTTCCGGTTTGAAAACATATTTTGAAATTCCAATTGTGTCAGCATAGCCACTCATACCGATAAATATCCTGGCACTTGTATAATCTTCCAATTTGTTTGAAACCCCAGAGATTTTTACAGTCAAATATTGGAAAATTTGAAAAACACCATATTTTGAGATTTAATTCCCAATTTTTGACAGGTCTTAAAAATACACGGTTGCATCATGTTTAATGACACCATGTAATATAACTCGTGTTTATCAGCGCGTTTCTATTTTTTTTCGTATTTTTGAAAAAGTCAAAATGCGACGAAAAAACACATTTTTTTTGATTCTATAAATGGTTGAAATCAATGTGAAATATAAAGATATCAAACAATATGTGCAAAAATTCTAACGTTGCATGATTTTTCATTGTTATGATAATGTTTATTGCTCTCCTGGCCATCTGGGAGAGCGCCACCCCTGGTATAGCTGCAGGAAAGCTACATCTGGGATAGCTGCATTTGCAGATCATAATCAATTAATCAGTGTAATTTTGGTTAAAAATCAGGCAACGTTAGAATTTTTACACATTGTTTGATATCTTTATATTTCACATTGATTTCAACCATTTATAGAATGAAAAGATGTTTTTTCGTCGAATTTCGACTTTTTCAAAAATACAAAAAAATAGAAACGCGCTGATAAACATGAGTTTTATTACATGGTGTCATTAAACATGATGCCAGGTACATATTCTTGCAAACCGTGTATTTTTAAGACCTGTCAAAACTTGGGAATTAAATCTCAAAATATGGTGTTTTTCAAATTTTGCAATATTTGGCTAAAAACCTCTGGGGTTTGAAACAAATTGGAAGATTATACGAGTGCCAGGATATCTATCGGTACGAGTAGCTATGCTGACGCAATTGGAATTTCAAAATATGTATTCGAACCGGAAATACACTAGACCAAACTTCAAAAACGTTACGAGAAATTGCTCAACTTTGACTTGCCGTACGGAGCCATCTTACGTGTTTCGTCGCAAATGTGATATAACGTTTTATTTAGTACTCTTCCTGGCCTTTAAAAAACGTTCTTATAACATTTTTGATACACCTATTAGGTGAGGAGATATCTGCGTTTGCAGAAAGCTGTTTTTGCGAAATTATCGCCGCCGGCGTTGCTTCGGCAATTTTTTCGTCCGATATAAAGCTCCAAAAAATCTACAACTTTGCATAAGTTTAAGTTAATGTGTGTACTAACATCCTGTAAAATTTCAGATTTTTTAAAAAACATGGTGTAACGATTTTATTCAACATTTGCTGATTTCACATGGAATGACTCTAATAACTTTATTTAAATAACATTGAATTGAGTAATTCTGGTTGCCATTTCTTGAGAGAATACGCCCAGGGAATTTTTCATACAGCAAGTTTTTTGTTTCACGTGCTGTGTGGCATGTTGCGCCGTCCTGCTGAAACCATAACTTGGTGGTATCGATGTTCTCCAGAGATTGCCACAAAAACCCCGTTATCATGTGGCGGTACCGGTCCCTCTTAACTGCCAAAGCATTTCCATTGTCATCTTCAAAAAAATAACGGCTAATTATCCCTCCAGCCCATAAGGCACAGCATACAGTTACTTGCTGCAGATGCATAGAGATCTCTTGCATCACTTGTGGGTTTTCTGCCCCACCCCCAAATTCGGCAGTTTTGCTGGTTGACGATTATCTTTAAAGAAATGTCTTCGATTCTTTCTGGATGACCATCAAACCATTCACAAATTCTCTGCGCATTGCATGGTCTGTGGATTGCAGTTTTTGAACCAACTGAATCTTATATGCATGGAAATGCAAATCCTTTACCAGTATTCGTCTCTAAGAGGTTGATGGAAACCCTAATGCTTGCGAACGCTGACACATTGGCAACATTGGACTCGTCGTTACACTGTCCCGCACAATTTCAAACATTCACGTTGGTTTTGCTGGAACGACGTGGTCCACTTTTTTGGCTTTTACAATGGAACCCGAATCTTCAAACTTTTGCACTAACTGCTGAACTGTTGATTCGTTAGGTGCTTCCTTCCTGCCGAACAATGCACGAAGCTTGCGAACTGTTTCTGCATAACATTCTCCATGTTTGTAATGCATTTTGACAATCGAAATTCGCTCTGCGATTGTGTACCTCGCCATGGCTAAAAATATACAGAGTTAGCAATAACCATGGCAATAACTGATGCGGTAATGTCTTATTGCAAGATTTGTATGTACGAGGGTCGCGCAGAAAGTAATGCACCACATTTTTTTTCTTCAAAGATAATTTATAAAACACAATGAAACTTGCACACACGAAAGAATGATGTTTACTCTACACCCCCTATTTTTCCACATAATCTCCATCCTGTTCGATGGCCTTTCTCCAGCGAGACACAAGGGCATGTATGCCCTGTCGGTACCAATCCTTGTTCCGATCATGAAGCCATTTCCGCACGGTGCGAATCACTTCTTCATCTTCAAAATGCCTTCCGCGAATGACATCCTTTAATGGCCCAAACAAGTGGAAGTCTGAGGGAGTTAGGTCAGGGCTGTGTGGTGAATGGGGTAACACCGTCCAACCCAGTCCAGTGATTTGTTCCGAAGTCCTCAAACTTGTGTTTTGGGACTGTGAGGGTGCCATTCTCATTGATGTGATGCCAAGAGGAACCACCATTAATTCCGAAGCTTATGTGAAGACACTAACCAAACTCGGCCTCTCACAAGTTTAAGGACTTCAGAACACATCACTGGACTGGGTTGGACGGTGTTACCCCATCCACCATACAGCCCTGACATGGCTCCCTCAGACTTCCACTTGTTTGGGCCATTAAAGGATGCCATTCGCGGAAGGCATTTTGAAGATGACGAAGAAGTGATTCGCACAATGCAGAAATGGCTTCGTGATCGGAACAAGGATTGGTACCGACAGGGCATACATGCCCTTGTGTCTCATTGGAGAAAGACCATAGAACGGGACGGAGATTATGTGGAAAAATAGGGGGCGTAGAGTAGACATCATTTTTCCTTGTGTGCAAGTTTCACTGTGTTTAATAAATAATCTTTGAAGAAAAAAAATGTGGTGCATTACTTTCTGGGCGACCCTCGTAGTTGACAAAAATTATAATGTCAGGTCTACCAACCAACGCCACCGAAAATGGCGGGCAATTAAAACCCGGCATTACTTAAGAACCACCCTTTATTAATTTGAGATATAAAGTAGGATGTAACGTGGCTAAATTTAATGACATTTGATCCTAAAGTGACGAGACACTGCTGTCGCTAGAGAGAACAAGTAGGACTTCAGTGCCTGCTTCAACCATTTTAGTCACGTTGACGTTTACGTCATTATATTGTTTTTCCCGGAAGATAACGCATGCGTTATGCATACAAAAAAGTTATACCTAAACTCGGAAAAAAAGTAGCATGTGTGTTATACATAAAAAAGGCGTGTTGACAGAAGTATTTAAATCCTATTGCCGTATTTTCTGGTCAATATTAAAGAGATAAAGTAGGACGTAAACGTCAACGTGACTGAAATGGATGACGTAGGCACTGATGCCCCACTACTTATTCCCTGTAGTGACAGCAGGGCTATCGTCAATTTTGGATGAAGCGTTATCCATTTGGTCATATTATATGCTCTTATAACCCAAACTTCATTTATTTGCTTGTATGTAACTTCTAGAGTCTAGAGACTGTAACTGACAGAGGACCACAAGTAAAAACTTGCATTTTATGCGTTATTGCTTATAAAGTAAGTTCACAAATCATTTGTTTCCTTCTTCCATTGTACTACAATTAGTGTTTATTATACCTTAAGAATCGTTATTTTTATTTCTCTTGTTAAAAATTACTATCTGATTTACCCAATGTAGTCTGATAAATAATTACCTGGCTGATGGTGTACGCGCATAATACGATATTATAGTTCATATTTTGTAGGGTGTGCAGTGGTCTTTTGGTCATCCGGCAGATGTCGGGCCAGAGCACCGCCGCATTTCTAAATACCACTAATAATGACGCAGTCACGTGTTCCGGGGAGGTTATAAAACGCAGGATTTTTAGCTGGGAATTCTGACGTGGCCGGTGTACTGATGTACCGATTGTTATGCATGTGAAATGACATGTCCAATATTCAAAACAAGCCAATTGTGGATTATGCGGACTGGCAAATGAAAACATTTTACAGGGTTTGCCTAAATGATTCATCGGGTTTCAAATGTATGTTAATTTAAAGGTACACAACATACAAAGATGAGTGATTCCTGAAATGATGCCTACTATCTCCAAGTTTGTGATACAGATTACAAATGTTCAATATGTGCGCCCTTTATCATCCAGCACACATCCCAACGGTAGTCCATTTCCGCCCATACGTTCAATAGCATATTTTCATCAATGTTTGCCATAGCAGCTGTGATGCGTTCCTTCAATGTTTGCAGCGTTTTTGGCATTGGGGGTACATAAACTTTATCCTTCACATAACCCCAAAAGAAGAAATCACATGGTGTGAGATCTGGCGACCTGGGGGGCCATGGCAAAAAAGGGACATCATCCAGGCCAGCACGCCCTATCCAGCGATGTGGCAGTTCTCTAATCTGAAAGTTGCGTACAATTGTGCTTCAGTGAGGTGGGGCCCCATCCTTGGTTTTCGGAACTTTATGTCTTGTTTTCATGTGTGCATGGAATATACCCTGTCAGTTTGTCCCTGTAATTCTGCAACACCCTGTATATGTGATGTACAAAGACCACGTATGTATTCAAAACGTATGTTCACTTTAAATGGGGCCCCATTTAAAGAAATCTTGGTTATAAAACTTCAGATGATGCGCACTGAGCCTCTGTAATCCGTACGCAAATCTACAGGATTACAGAAATTTTGCATCTTTACACCTCTGTAATCCTGACTGTCGGTCAATCTGATCCTTCCGTATTCCGGACGATATCTCATGGCAGGAACAAGGCCTGTTGAATTCACACATAGCCTTTGTAGACTGGGCTCTCTGTAATCCAGACAGAAATCGACCGGATTACAAAGGGTCCGTATTATATAGGTTATGTGTGATTTCAATATAGCCTTGTTCCAGCCGTGAGAAATTGTCCGAAATACGGAGTGATCCGGGCTACAGACGGTCCGGATTGCAGGTTTAACATATATACCCTTCTGTCCGGATTAGAGAGGTTCTACTGTACTGAGTCTATTGTAAGACAAAACAAGTCTTTTGTAAATATCGTCCATGTACTACATGAGAGTGAAATACAAAAAGTACATCATTCCTACAAAGATTTGATCATGTAACTTACATGTAGATTTTTTACAAGGCATGCTAAAGCTTACTGGTAATGAAAACTAGAACAACCAATATTTCTTTTCATGCACAGATGCACGTTTTTGAAAGAAAATATTAAAATTTGCATCAACATATACAGGGTGTTTCAAAACTCTATTTACAAACTTTCAGTTTCTGTAATAGGCATGAAAACAAGACATAAAGTTCATAGGAACCAATGTCCGCCGACGCTTGGTTTTGTCCGTAGTCCCCGAAACGTGATATCCGTAATGTATGCTCCCTAAAGTAAATGAATATCTCGTGAAGCCGACGTGTGGCCCTAGGAATGAGGGGAGGAAGTTGTTACACTGCATTTGTAGAGTTTGGACACCAATAAGCCAACATCTAGTCACAAGAGGTGTTCGAAATTGCAGCCCCCAACAAAATGATATGCGCGACAACGCCGAATCATTGATTGCCTGATGCAATGAAAAATCTGTGGTGTTTCGAATTGTATTAGCAGCTCTAGAAACTCGAGCTACAATGCCTTTCGTATGCCCCCACAAGAAGAAATCTGGAGAGGTGTTGCTGTGCATGTCATTTTGTTGGGGGCTGCAATTTCAAACACCTCTTCCCATACACAAATATATATTATTTTTATATTAAAGTAATATGTTGGTATATATTGACAGCAATATAATTTTTATATTTAATTATGAAACTTTCTGGTAACTCGAATTATAGCCTCATTATGCTTTAAATATTGACATATTATTCGGTATTTATTTGAGTTGTACATGCAAACCGACAGGTCGGAATGATATGAATGTGAATTGGCTTACTTCGTAAATCAGAAATCAGAAATAATTTTTCCCTTCCCCGCTAAGGTTCACAAAGACACTACACGTGTTTCAGCTATTTTTCAGTCGCTCCATGACAATATTCTACCGCTTAAATGTCGAGCCACAAAATCCTGTTCTGCATGGTGTTGTATGAGAGGCAGTCAAATGAAAACACAACACCTGCTGCAAAGTTGCAATGGAAATTGTTTTATTCAAATGTAATGGCTAGAGGAGTTAATGCATTGATTTCACTTGGAAACGAGACGATCAAGTCCAGACTTGTAGAAAGAGGTAGGTTGCTAACGGATCCACAACTTCACCCACTCTTGCACTTCCTCGTCCGAATGAAACCGGCGTCCACGAAGGCCTTTCTTCAGGTCGCCAAAAATGTGGAAGTCACAAGGGGAAAGGTCTGGGCTGTACGGAGGATGTTGCAGTGTTTCCCAGCCAAATTTCTGTAGCTCTCGAGCTCAAAATTGTGGCACCATGTTTCGTCTCCTGTAACGATACATGATAGAAACGCATACTCTTCATCGTGGTACCGCTGCAGATGACTCGGACAGGCAGTCATTCTGTTCATCATTTGTTCCTCCACCAGTTGATGTAGAACCCACTGCGCACAAATTTTGCGGAACTTCAGGTAATCTTTAACAGTGGCATGCACGGAGCCGTGGCTAATGCCGACCTGAACACGAATTTCTTCCATCGGTGATTATTCTGTTTTCCCGGATCAGACCGTTAATCCGCGCAATCACATCAGGCGTAATGATTCGATGGGCCTGTCCCGTGCGCGAATCATCTTGCAGCGATGTGCGTCCTTCACGGAATCTCTTCTGCCACACCTGCACACTTGTCAGAGACATGCAGTGTTCGCAATACACCACAGACATCTGGCGATGAAATTCACAAGTTCCGGCACCCTCAGCCACCATGAAATGAATAAAACCTCTCTGCTCTTCTTTGCTTGCATTCATTTTGAATGCTGAACGAACACACTTTTCCCTACCTTCACAACCTCAGCAATGGCAAAACAACCATGAGGACCTGTGCGTTTTCACTATGCTTTCTTGTACCCTAAAAATGGCGCTGTCAATACATAACAAAAGTATTGCCAACTTTCATGAGGGATGTGTTGTGTGATGGGTGTTCAGTTTTCATTTGACTGCCCCTCATAATTTTCACCAGTATGTTGCATTAGTGCTGCGCTACACTCTTTTCAAAAATTGTGAAATAATTATCGATTTTCGAGGGCAATCCTGAAAATAACCGCCGTTTAGCTCTAAATAAAATGACCTGCATTGATACAAATATTTTTAAGTGCCTCTTAAACCTACAATTTTCCAATATTTTGCAAATAATAGCCATCTTTGCAAGTGGAAACAATTGTCATTTCTTCACCAATTTTCAAATCTTTTCTGCATCAAATTTGGCAGAAAATAATTTAGCCAACCTTTCACAGCATTTTGAAGGTCTTCATCATATTCGAAGTGCTGGGTCCGAAGCTGTGATTGAACAGATAAAAATGAGATGAAGCCATGTCCAGGCTGTATGCGGATTTCAAAAACTTCCCATTTGAATTGTCGGTTGCTCCAAAGGTTCTGTGATTATGAAACACTTCAAAATGCTGTGACATGTTGGCTGCATTTGACATTGGGCGTATTCGGCAATTCATACTGGCTTTCTGGGTCGCCAGAACGTGTGACGTCATTTCTGGGCCATGTCTGGCGCCAATTTATCCTGTTTGACGACCACAAATATTTGTTACAGCTGGAATATTCAAAATAGTGGATTCCGTGTCATGCAGTTGTGATGGCATGTTGTCACAAACAACTTTCTCCTTTCTTGAATTCTGGTTTTTAAATATAACTATGTATCAAATTTGACTACTACATTTGATTCAACAATTTTTATGTACCTTTATTGAATTTGTGCGTCTCTAATGCGGTCAAATGGCACGAAAATCGCGATCGTTTATATTCGACCGAACATTCCATGTGGGCCGCCATCTTTTTTCTGAGGCGAGCCAGGAAAGAAAGTTCGTCTGGCACGGCTGTCAGCGAAAATGACGTCACTCCTCAGAAATTTGATTTGCCGAACGAAACACCTGTTCTGATTACTGAGGCCCAAATGGATTGCCGAACAACTTCTCTGGTCAAAGCTCAAGATTCCTGGGGACAGTATGAATTGCCCAATACGCCCATTAATCTCGTTATCTGGCTTCATTTTTAAGTTATAGTCCAACAGGCAATACCTTCTGACCACGCTGTATACAGTTTCTTGAGAAAAAAGTCGTCAATTGACAATGTAGTCATCATTTCACAGATACAGTGGCAGACATTCGTTGAAGAACATGTACTTCTGTTGCAATTTTGGCAATTAAGAATTTATTTTACAGTTAAATCTATTTTTAAAATGATAAAAGAGTACTAAGAAATGTTTCTGACAAAAAATAATAGACATAATAGGGTAATTCCCCCCAAAAAATCATGAAAATTGTATAATGACACTTTGGAACCTGGATATTCGTTTAAAAACATGGGTTTAAAACACAATAAAATTGATAAAAATGAATCGTAATCACCCTTATTGATTATATATTGGTAGATACAGCTTTCAATATTGTCAATAAAATTGTGTCTTTCTGTAATCAATGTACTGTATTTCAAGCAGCATAAATAACATGGTTGAAATCATTGGCTCCTCTGAACTGTCACCCATTTGAATAAAATTTGTGAACTAAGATACCTCACAGGTTCTCAATTGAATTGAGG
The DNA here is from genome assembly GCA_023279145.1 of Glomeris maerens. Taxonomy (NCBI): domain Eukaryota; kingdom Metazoa; phylum Arthropoda; class Diplopoda; order Glomerida; family Glomeridae; genus Glomeris; species Glomeris maerens. Next base: position 6,885 of record WWPM01011144.1, on the reverse strand, counting down.
TCAGGATTTGTTGATGGCCAATCCAAAACATGCACTTTCTGGCCAAATTACCAACTTTTTGTTATAGGAGAACGATGTATGGAGGCTTTGTCCTGTTAAAAAGTGAAGTTCTCAATTTTATTGCATTTCAAACCCATGTTCTTAAACGAATGTCCAGGTTCCAAAGTGTCATAATACAGTTTTCATGATTTTTTTTTCAGGGGATTACCCTATTATGTCTTTTATTTTTTGTCAGAAACGTTTCTTATTACTCTTTTATCAATATAGGAATAGATTTAACTGTAAAATAAATATTTCATTACAGAAATTGTAACAAAGGTGCATGTTCTTAAACGAATGTCTGCCACTGTAGTATTAATTATACAAATCTATTTATTATAGAAAGTTGGAAAGTTTGCTGAAATTTGTATGCTGCCATGTGCATGATAAAATAATGTCACTGTGGGCATAAACAGTCGTGTTAAGATATATTTTATTAACTAGTATTCTTTTGTATCTGTTATTGTAGAATCACGATAAAGAAACACCATTGCATTGTGCTGCACAACATGGCCATGTGGATGTTGTATCTCTTTTACTCCATGTTTGTATTTTTGCCATGCATCACTTCGTGTGATAGAGCAATGTCTTTGATAACCTTCAACTGTTCTTCATATGTATATGTATACATAGTACGACGCTGACCCTTCAATACGGAATTGTCGTGAAGAATCACCACTTGACCTGGCTGCTCAGTACGGGCGTCTTGAGACAGTGGAAGTTCTAGTGAAAGCTCGGGCTGATCTTCTTTTAGCCATGTCCACTGTTCGTCATTCCCCGTTGCATTTGGCTTCGCGAAATGGCCATCGTCATGTGGTACGAGTGTTGCTAGACAACGGCTTCGACATAAACACAATAACTGAAAGTGGCTCTGCTTTGCACGATGCTGCAACCTTTGGCAAAATCGACGTTGTTCGACTTCTCCTAGAAAATGGTATGTTATCAAACCGATGAATTGCATTACCATACATCACAACTGAATGTTACTTAAGATGCTATATTTTTCTGCAGGTATCGATCTGAGCACCCGTGATTCCCATCACCGCACAGCCCTCGAGATCCTTGATGATCTCAAGACCCATATGTCCCAAGAGATAGCGAGTCTTATCCGTGGGGGAAGGACAGGATGCATGACATCTCCAATTCAGGGACAAGTTCCAGACCGCAGTGTTTCCAATTGCGACCTACAGAATGCCAATTCCCGTTGCTACGAGAATGTAGCGATAGTTACTGGCCGGAGGGTAGCATCTGCTCATGTGGATATTCCTGAACATAAAGATGTCTATCACATGCCTCCTGCTCCAAGATCGCTTGAGTCAAGTGTGGACGAAATGGATGTCAGCGCTTCTGCTTCTGCTCCCAGTTCTTGTTATCAGACACCTCCTCCACCTAGGGAGTTAGATGCCATGTCTATTGGATCGTCGTACTATGATACTCCAACGACACCTCGTGGAGCTGGCACCCATAGGGCCTCCTTCAATGATGCCGATTCAACCAATGTGATGCTGTATCAGGTGAATATAACCATATCATTTGCTATCTGTCATTGTCCGGTGAAGCTGCCATAGGCAAAACTTATACAGGGTTAGTCTAAGGTGACCAGACGTCCCGATTTAGGCGGGACAGTCCCGCTTTTAGGCTTTATGTCCCGGTGTCCCTCGCGGCTGCCCAAATGACTGTCCGTGGTGACTGGGGTGTTTAGGCCTGCCTTCAAGGTCATTTGAAAACTAACTTTGCTGGCTTTGCCGATAGGGGCATATTTTCAATTTAGGAAATGTTACCAACCGTATTCTGAAAATTTTAGCGAAAAACCGAGTTGAAATAGGCCGACAAACACTGCAGATATAACCAGGTTATATTTGGTGTTGCCCCCTTGAAATATTCCCTGCATGACAACCGTTTCACTGCATTTGCTTTGAGAGCTTGGTAATGCAGGAAATAAGTTAAGGGGCAGCACCGAAATCAACACGGCAATATCTGCTCTGTTTGCTAGCCGATTTCAAATCGGTTTTTGTCAAAATGCTCAGAATATGGTTGGAAACATTTCCTAAATTGAAACTATACCGCTATCAACAAAACTAACAAAATTAATTTTCGAATGGCCTTGAAATCGGCCATCAAGGTCACGCATTTGACCTCATAGATAGATGTCCCCCGAGTGTGTAGACCAACTTTGTTCATACTCATAAGTCTCCTAGAATCATCACTGTCAAAGTTGTTTCCAAACAGGCAATACGTTTTTTACACCCTGTATAATACAGTAAAACCTGTAAATTTGAGCACCTGGAAAGACTGAGCACTCGCCCAAAATGAGCACTTTTTTAATGTCCCGGACGAGTCCCATAGACTTTACATTGCAAGACACCTGTATAGAGTGAGCACCTGTCTACTGTGATCAGTGAGCACCCCAAATTGATCACAGCGACCGATATAGTACCTGTGTAGAATGAGCGGAAACTCTTGTTTTTTGCCGTCTTGTCAGCAGCGCGACGTGTGATTGAGTTGCGAAGTTAGTTGTTTTTGATTTAATACATTGTCAGTGGTGAAAATGTCTAAGCAAAAATACATTGGGCTAACTTTGGAAGAAAGAAAGAGGTTCTGGATCTTACGGACAATGGAACGAGTAAAGAAAATTGGCAGCTCGCTTTGGTGTTTCGAGTCGATCACCGATTATTTTTCTTTTGTGTAGTACAGTACATATTATGCCAGATGTATAGTATACTGTTTGAGTTTAAACCGCATGTTTCAAGTGGAACCTGGTTAGACTGAGCACCTGACTAATTTGAGCACATTTTTCTTGTCCTGCACGTGCTCACATTACACAGGTTTTACTGTATATCTCACACGCGTGCGTCCCGCCCTGGCTTACAGAAAATCTGGTCACCTTAGTTAGTCACTACTCTATGTACAATATGGATAGGTCAGTAGGGGCACTGAAAAAAACAATTTGTGATATGATAGCCTGTCATCGTGTGTCATCCTTTGATCCTAGAGGACAGTGAAGAGAAGAACATGTGGACAACGTTTTTCATAAATGCAACGCACTTTAACATCACTTTTGTAATAACTGGTCAATGTTTTTACCACTATCAGCAATTCTTGCCTGACTCCACATAAGTGTTTTTGTCCGAACATTCTCAAAATCCACACCTCCTGTATGCACATATGATGCAGTAACAGAGATTTGTGCAATGAGGTCCTCTTGAGAGCTTATGTAAGGACTGTCCACGATGTGTTTCATGTATCTCCCTCATGAAGAAATTTAAGACTCGTCAAATCAGGCGATCTTAGTGGCCAAGCAATGGGTCCACCATGTCATATCCAACAGTCCCCAAACATGGCCGACAAAACGGCAGTAATCTGGTCTTACTCGCTTTCCTGGTCTCGGTTATCGTGAGCTCAACATTATAATTTCCACCCTTCAAAATTATTATTTCATCCTTTTTTTTGGTATTTTCTCCTGAGTGCTTTCTACCAATTCATTGGTATTGTCAGAAACAATTCATGTGCACTGCTGAATTTTTGTATTTACATTTAAAGGTACCACCGCCACCACGAGAAGCCTTCAAGAGGATGTCAGATCCTGTAGATCGTTCCAGTGCTGGTGCCCGTAACCAAGCGTTACCACTGCGCAACAGTGCTGACAATGACCACCTGGAACGTCAAATGTCTTCAATGCCTAACTATCTGCCTATGGTACCCGTTCACAATCCTTATAAGGTAGGCAAAGATACATCGACTCTAATATTGTCATCAATGTATAAATATTTACTGATCTCCGGTGCAATTTATTTTAATCATATGCTACATTTTGCACAAATATCCTATGAAATTTAAGTGCTTTGGGGCATATTACCCTGTACCGTATTCCCGCGCAAACAACAGCATGCCCCTATAGTCCGGCGATTACAGAAAACGAAAATTGAGAATCTGTACCGTGCCCTTATAGACCGGGGTATGCCACTATAGATCGGGGTAATGCAAAACAAAAACACAACTCTCAATTTTTTTAAAAGCTTAAATTTTAATCAGTGCCTTCTGTTCTCAAACTATTCAACTTTTCTCAATAGTGTAAGATTTCCTTGTTCCATTTTTGGTCTGCAATAATGCTGCACCTATTCACAAATGATGCCTTGCAAGCATATGCGCGGATGAAAATGTAAACAACGGAAATTCCCCCTAATTACAACAGCATGCACTTGTCCCCGGGGTATTGTAGCATGCTGTGGCCCCTCACTTTATAATTGCATGATGTTATTTGCGCGGTAATACCGTAGTTAGATGGGAGACAATACTAACAAAGGCTTCATGATTATGCTCCAAAAATACGTATATGGGAATATTTGGCCACCATATGATCGACTGCCTGCTATTGCCCAATAACGAATTATTAAATACCATTTTTAATAAAACCTTTGAGGCTCTGGTAATGCAGGTATAATTCAAGTGAGTGCAAATTGTGTTTGAAATACAATTTCATTTTTTATTAATTTAATCTATCTGTATTGGGTTAATAAAATGGATCTTGCAGAAAAATTCTGTGTGTAGTGATTTTTGAAGAAGAAATCTGAAAAATTCTGATTTTGGAGGGTGCCTTTTAAACTTGTCTAGCAGTTTATCTTACATAAAGGTATGTTTCACATGTCTAGCCCCAAATATTCCTAGTCAAATTTGTTAACATCGGGCAAGATCACAGGAGCAATCAAGCTGATATATAGAATTTCATAAAAAGTTGCAATACAGGGTGTACCAAAATGAATATCTTGGTTTTAAAACTTTATACGGGGTGGTGCGAAATGATTGACCCCCTCCGTTTATACACTTCCCAAAAAGATACAGAAAAACTCAATACATGTTGCTCTTGGGCAACATCACGTTGGCTTCAGATTATCTGACGAATTGGGCGTTCGGCAACGACAATTTCGTTTGATGAAATTTCTGGAAATCGCCATTGCCGAACGCAATTTTCACAAAAGACCAGAGTTCATCAAGAATTCTGATACCGTCGAACGCACCTATTACACACATTATTTTGCCTAAAATTGTTGTATAGAGTAGTACAAAATTGTAAGCCAAGTAATGAAAATGCAATGACTGATTTCCCTATTTCAAAACACATTAGCCATGCCGATAATATGGCGCACGCAGAAAGTACTTATTATGTATAATTGACTATACAGAAAATGGATATATGGTGATATTTGTTGTACATATTTCATGGAAATAACATTCACAATGAGGTCCTGGACAACTTTATGAATTATGAGAGCTTTACCAAAACTCAACATAACGCTAAGGTAAATGCGCTTTGTATGGACAAAGGGGTGAATATGTATCGGGTGAAATAAAAAAAATTCTGGGTTGATGAACTGCACAATAGGGCTCTGATACAAATCAAAAGGACCCAAGATCTAATTCTAACTGCACGATTAGCAGAGAATACTACTTAATCGCTAGTCAGACAAGAAAACCATCCAATATGGACCCCTGAATTTGATCTTGGAGTCAAGTGGGCGCTGCCAAACAAAGCAGAGATGAAGCAAACTCAAGGGGACACTAGTTCCCTAAGGGAAGCGATGAACTCGCCCAATCTGTTGCAACATAGCGGAAGAGTTCGATAATAAAATCGTCTATGTGTGGACGCTCGAAAACCACCGAACCATATAAAGACAGTGAAAACCAAGTGGGCATTCAAAGCCAAATGCTACCAATAAGGCTAGGTACCCTGATAAAAACAAGACTGTAGTTTCAGGAAATGCCCAACGGCCATGTCGAACAACAAGGTCACCTATAGCCTCATAGTGAAAACCCGTGTGGTAGACCATCTAGACGTATTGGCGGTGTAACTTACGGCCGACTTCACGAAAGTGGTATGCTTGGAGATATCCAAGGGGTTATACGAGTACATCAGATCTTGCTAGGCCATTCATGTCACGCTAAGTGAAGCCAAAATGCAAAGCGGAAAATGTACCATCCGGCTGAAAAAATGCATACTCGATCTGCACCAATCCAGTAGAGAGTGGAACTGCTGTGTGAACAAATACCTGCTTCGGATAGGTTTTGTAAGGACCAAAGCGGACTTCTATGGGTCCTAGAACCTGAAAGAACAAGTCATCCTCATGACATACGTTGACGACATCCTTCTGGATGACAGGGAAAAACGTGCCAAAAGATTAAAACACTGCTAGCGAGCAAATTTGTAATGCAGGAGGGCTTTAGTCTCATTCATATGGATCACACGAGCTGATGACGTGATCATGCTGGATTAGAAAGCCTGTGCAATCGATCCTGCTGAAGTTCGAGATGGTGGACTGTCGCCTGGCGAAAGCCTCAGTGGTTTGCGGGTTCGAAACCCTCATGGCACACCAAGAGATTATCAAAGTTCAGGCGACGTCGCAGATTACTGTACCCTAGTAGGTAGCTTGCACTGCTTATCAAATGCCACGCACCCGGATCTAGCGTTCATAACCACTTACATAAGCCAGTTCATGTAGCCACCCTATTGCCCAACACTGAGCAACCGCCAAACATCTGCTATGGTACCTGAGCGGAACCTGCGAATCAACCCTGACTTATGGACAAGCGCGTAGACAACTCAACTTGTATGGCACTGCTGATTAGGGCATGGATCTCATGAACTGCAGATCTTTTATCTGTTATGCCACCATTTTGGCGAGTGGCGCTACCTCCTGCCACTGCCAGAAACAAAGCCCCGTAACCTTATGCATGGTAGAGGATGAATTCATCATGCTAGTGTGAGCATTATCCGCTCATCACCGCTAGGTGGCAGCACCTGACATTTTTGCCAGCAGGAGTCATCAGGCGATGACTCATGTGGATGCAACC
>WWPM01011130.1:0-11623 GCA_023279145.1 Glomeris maerens | reverse complement strand
AAAAAAAGGAATAGAAGCTGAAGGAAATGGAAGGAAAGATATGGGATCGATGCCACCCAATATGTAATTAACAGTTCACATTTAGGCCAAAGTGAAGACTTAAGTGGCCATGTGTCACATGCAGACATAAACTCTAGCCCCAAGTTACAGCATATACACTATAAACACTAAACTTTAGTTTACATCCCTGCTCATAGTTCATATGCTGAACATGAAAAAGCAGCAAACAAATGAGAAACATTTTTCTTTTAACCTCGATTCAATATTTAGTATAATAATATCGATCTGTAACAAGTTGACAGCAAATCTTTCCAGACAAAATTCCCCAGAGTGCAACTCAACTTGTCATCTGCAGTTTTTTAATCTGTAACTTTCACAAAAAAAGGTGGAAAAAACTTTCCATATGCAAAACTGATTCGTGCAAAGAATTCAGCAAACACCAACGCAAAAGTACTGAAATCCCTCGGGGTTTTTAAAAATATATTTCCAATATATGCGTGGACCCACAAATGCAGGGTGGTCCAAAATTCATGCCCAGCAGCCAGAAGGATTTCGTTTCGCATTTTAATTTAATGGATATAACTTCAATGAATAAAAAACGTGATTATTGATATCATAGTCTACACTGGTATTTTGAAAAATTATCCTCCCAACAAATAGGTCTATATACATATATCTTGTCTTGAGAAATTGAAGGGGCGTGTCCAGTATGGTTTTTGCGCCATGTTTCTGTTTAATACAGTACGTGGTGTTAAAAATGTAAAGCAAAAAATAGCGCAGATATTTTCTATTTGGTATACTTGAAAAACGAGTTCATTATACTATGAATACTGTATGTGCTGTATATATGAAATTCCCAGTAAAAAAATGAAGCTATTTTTTCTAATAGACCAACATTATTAGCAAACTGTATTTTAATTCGTTTACAATTTGAATCCGTGAACATCATGCACATCAATTTTAGGAAAATCAGCACATACAAAAAAATAATTCCCTATCAATGCAATTCTTTGACAACTGAAATTAATTGAAGGATCATTCTCATGTCTGACAACATGCTAAACTAAATCCCTCGTAATTATAACTTCAGCCAATTTTCATACAAAACTTCTATTTTCTCGCAGACAACAATAGCTATAGAAAGATGTGGAACTTTATATGGAAAAATTGTGATAATTTTATACATAAAATACGACAAAAGACCTCAAACAACAGATGGTTGTGCCGTTCCTCTCTCATTCATTAATTAAATTTCCAAGTTGGCCTCAAACTGTCATCAAGCAGTCAAGGAAGGGAAACGTATTGCAGCGCAGCTTTTTGTACATGCGACATAGAATTAATTTATGCAAACTGTGATGAAAGTAATGAAAAAAGCATCTGGCTGAGTGAGCAAAATAAAGTCACATATTGAGCCACAAGATGACGGCCCGTCAAATATACTAAAAATAGCGCATGCGCTGTAATTCATTTTCATAATCTGCCATCCAGATTTCTCTTGGGAGAGAAGTTTCACTTAATCCTCGCAAATTCGCCGCCACTACTAAAATCTCCTCCTACATGAAAATGTCCCAACCTTCCAATGTTATAGGCTAGTTGTGTCCAAAATAAAATCCCGAACACGAGAATATTTCAGGTTTTGTCTCGACAAACCGTTTATTGATGAATGCAAATTTAAAAAGCATTTGTCAATTTCCTAGGAAACTACGATATTCATTGTTTTTGTTTGTTGTAAATAAAGGCTGTTGCCCGAGCTTGAGCAGGATTTCCGTCTTCTTTTGCCAGTTTTTCGGACTGCATTTCCAAAATGCAAAAAGCCTACCCAGAGCTCATTCAAATAAATATTATATTCAAAGGAGGAATGCTACACATGACTCATATAAAAATATGATGTTGCTAAAATGAGTACAGTCCTCCCTCGTTCATCCGGCAAATATGGGACCAGAGCACCGCCGGATTACTGGAAATTAACTAATAATAACGAATTATAGCAGCAGAAACTACGTTTTGTTGTACACATAGCATATAGGGCATGTATGTTGCACATTTGTGTTGAAGGTAAACAAGCTAAAACAGTACAAATTAAGAGCAAACTTACTTGTTTTGTAACAATACCCCAGAAAAAATATGCTGCAGATTTTCTACAGAAAAACATTGGTTTCTGCAGAAAATCTACAGAAATTCCTATAATTTTGTAGATTATCTGCAGAAAATATATTAATAGTTTGCAGACATTTTTCAGAATTTCAGATTTTGTACAAATATTTGTAGATTTTCTACAGATTATTTTCAGTCATTGCAGAAATTCTGCAGAAACCACAATTTAAAAACTCAGCATAGATAATATAAACCGAGTGAGTGGAATACATTATATCAGAATGAATGTACAGAAATTCTGAAGATTGAAATCTTTATTTAATTAGAGTAACTCCTGACAAGTTCACGAAAAAATTTTAGGGGGAAGGCCAAAAAAACGCCGGGTTACCGGAGGCGCCGGATAATCGAAGGGTCGGACTGTACTAGCTTGCTAACATCAAAAAACTATTGAAGAATAAATACTCCCGCAGACTGTCCTTCTGAAAGGATGGGGCAGGAAGAGCTCTGGCAAAGCATAGACAAAATGGAGGCAGAAGGGCATCTGGACAAATTATGCCCTTGCTTAAAATCAACAAAATCAGACAATGAATAGAGAGAATGCTGGTCTTGTTACAATGAAATTAGAATTATGTGCTCATGACCTATGCATGGTTAAAAACTACAACCGACCCAAATGTTCAACATTGCAGGACAATAATGTAGTAACAATATGACTTGCACTCGAACGTAATTTTACAAACACCATTAATTATGAAATTATAAATACGAGCAGATATAACCAATATCTATGCTATAATTATAGTGTCAAATGACACATTTAATTAAATTATTTGCAGCAAAACGTAAAGCTGCATACAATTGTATGTACGGTAGTAGTTGTTCGCAATACGATTGCTCACTGTATATCAAAAGATTTTGTATGCTAATACTAGCTGATAGGAATCTTCCACTATTTCACTGGGAATTCAATGACGGGGAAAATGGAGTGAAAATGAAAAGGGGTGGGCAAAGTTTGGTCATTCATCTTGAGAAGCTACCGAAATGATCAAATCGTTTCAGAGAAAAAGAGGTGTGACCACCAAGAAAATATGAAATTATACGCTATTTAAACTCAACCTCACGCAGCGGAGTTTTAAATTATGTAACCACACCGCACCCAACCAGGTGTGGTCATTGTACATATCGCTAAGCGAAAAGAGTTATTGTTTCTACTAATATAATCGGGATAAGATAAAGAGAAGTTGCAACCTACATTTTCCCAGCTGCCAGTGCATAATCCATCCGATGATCATCTCGCAGAACGTTCTATTTAAAATAGTCCACACTGTATGTATATATAAACGCACATATTTTTATTTGAACTTGTGTTATGACCCAAGACAACACAATTAACACGTAAGCTTACATTTCTAAAAACGACACAAATTCAGTCAACTTTGTCAGCTGCTCCTCATTCGGAATGCCGGATGTCAAATGTTGTTCTGCAAAAGTGAAATAGTGACACGATTAAGACGTACACAACACATAATTAACCAGCTACTGGAGATATATTTTAACCTAAACATTCAGATAGGCCTATGAATAATTTTTCAAATGTAGTCTAAAATCTCCTCAGTTTGCTCAGATAGTTCTAATGTCTTTGAAAACTTCAACAAATATTGACTGCAGACACCAAAATGACTGACAGGTTACATGACCAAACTGTCTCATAACATGACCTGTCAAACCAGTTTATGACGTCATCTAGCATATTGGACTTCAACATGAACCTCTGCAGTAATTGCAAAAAATATTCTGTATTTTTAAGTATTGATTTTAAACTTATAATCGCATAGCAAATGTCATTTTATAATTTTGACATTCGATAAATGAAAAGAAAAGAGGTTGTAAATTAAAGTTAATATTGCAAAATAAGCAAGAAATTATCATGCAAGTATGTACTGTACAAGAATAAGTTATGCCTATTAATTTGCATCGCACAACTGAAAATCTATAAAACATAATTTTTGATATAAATTGAAAACAAATTCATGACAACGCATTTGCAAACAGGGTTGAAATTATTTTGATATCAATAATAGCAATTTGAATTGATGTAAAGTAATTAACACTGGAATGAAGTTGCAATATCAACAAACCAGGTTTCTTTGGCAAAATCATCTTCGAATCCGCGTCCACTTGCCATCCATGTTGCACAGCAGCTGTAGAAATTGAAATTTAAATGATTTAAGTGTTTATATCCTGATCAAACTGATCAGCATAAATGTCTAACCTTCCACTGCTTGCTCTGTAGTCATACCGACGAAGCTTGCAAACTCTTCGGCACTGATCGAAGAATATGCGCGTGACACAAGTTGCACTGCGCGTAATCTTACGTAATCTGCAAGTAAATCTTCACCGTTAGTAATTACATTCATACTATACTATATAGTCCATTTTCATCACAATATTTCACCTGTTAATACTTGCATAAGTGGGCCGATGTTCTCTGCCCATTCTTGCTTAAGTGCGATGTAAATTGCAGGAAAATCTCGTTGCCACATTTTTTGGCCAACATTCCAAACCAAAGCAAGTTCAGGAACGCTCTGTAAAATTTTAAGTAACCAATGAAACTCAAATTTGTCTCGTTCTTTGGCCGAAATACAATAGTCTGCAGTATATTTTCTCAAGATCTATAATGATTGTGAGCGTTGGATTTGGTTTTAATTATAATTATTTTACCGAATTCCTATACAATAAAACTTTACTATAGAGGTTTTGTTTACCGTTTTCACACTTTGAGGAATCCTCTTCCAAAGATATTTTGCGTTGCACCTGTGGAAAAACTTCATGTAGAAAACGTACTGTATATATGAACTTCATGTGATCAAAGTGAAATGCACGTTTACATGTCATTTTTCAGCAAGTAAATGACCAGAAGCTTGAGATAGATCTTCGTTCCTGCAACGCCACCAGGCGCCTATAAAATTGCAAATTGTCAATGCATGGAAGGAGTATATATTATCACTTGGCTTGTTAAATAAACTTCCATACCTCCAATTCTTGCTTTTCAAGCTCTTCACAAATCCCGTGATAATCCTGAGAACCATTATCCTCACCAGTTGACATGCCAACTTCCAGAGCAGCAGCCATTGTTGAAAGAGATGAAAAATGCTTGCAACAGTCGATAGGCGGCGCTGCTGCAGGAAATATATCTTCGTATTATGGAAAATATAGGATTTGCAAAGTATCAATTGTTTTAGCTATAGTTTTAATATACGTATTTTTTGTTTCTTGCCATTTTATTAATGCGGAATGAATGTCAATTACTCCAATTTAATAGGAAATAATAAACCAAGTTTAATATCGAAAAAAGGCAGACCCATGACATTTAAAGATGCCATTCATCATAGAATTATGTCAAACATATAAACTTATAGATTATGCGCACAATCTGGAAACAAGACGTACAAGTCACAGGAAGAATGTGGGATGCATAGCAATTCAAACACAAGTCGACTACACAAAGTAACTTGAGGGTACATGATTGAAGTATATCTACAGATTAATTACCTTGTACAAAAGAAGATGGACGGTTTCGCATCTTGATAAAACACTATGAAGTATACGAAATCCATAAAGCGTCATTATTTAACCAATCCTCTGGGATCATGGCATAAACCGGTGCATAAATTATTGCCAAATGACATTTCTGAAACCATTTGGCCGACTTAGTACTGGTAATCATCGGACTCTGCATAATCATCATCAAGGTTGACATCTTCATGTCTTTCAATTAACCGGTCTGCTAACACCAAACGTTCCATGCTATTACACAATTCCTCTTCATCTTCAGGCTCGTAATCATCGTCGTAAGCCCTATTTAAAGACATTATTAAATAAAGCCAAACAAAAATTTCAACAGTCAACTGGCACCACATTTTGTTTTCATCTCACCAATTCCACCTGTAACAACAATGGCATGTATTCACTTACATTTCATCATGAGGATCATTGTTGCCCTCTTCCGCAACAAGCAACTCGTATTCCTCCGCTGCGTATCGATCCCAATCCGACAAATCAATCTCTTCATTGTGATCCTAAGATAATAGTCCAGCATGTCCTTATTGTAAAGGGAATTTGTGCGAATTATTTCTTTTATTTGGTACATACCCTCTGAGAAGCAAATGGGTCTCTCTGTTCATGGTCCAAATATTTCTCCAAGTTGAAGAAAGTGTCGAAGAATATCGGCGTCATTCTGCATTTTTTCAGATCACTCAGTGAAATACGTCCTAAAAAATACAATTCAAACTCTGCATATAATTTGCATAAAAATAACACGAATAATAAAGAAAGAATCTTTTCAGTTTAGTTATCAAAATGTATAAATTTTGCATACCAGCAGTATTACTAAAATTCGCATTTTGAAATTCAAACGAGTATCATATTAGGCCCCATAATAATTAATAGATTCCCGTCCGGAAGTCGACAAAAATGCATGCGCGCGCGCGGTTTTTATTTTTATTTCTTATTCTAAATTGCAATTAATGTGATCGCGAAGTGGCGCTGAAACCTCGTTACGAAGCCCTATCCCTGATCATCATCACAAAATCTCCAATAGTTTTGCATATAAAACGATGTGACTCGCGTTTTTGTGTGCTAACGCGGACACAGGGTAGAATTGTTGCTTTTTCAGTCGTATTTTAAAGAATAATTTTTTTTTGCTAGAAAAAAAACGGTGCGCGCGGGGACGGGAATCAATTACTTATATGGGGCCTTAGGACAGTATCTTTAAAAGCAACAGAAAACTATGTACGATTTGTAAAAAGATACTGATATATTTAAATAAGCAACAAGCTACATTAATTTCATGTAAAAGAAACAAGTTTAACGACTAGTTTGTTTGCCCTTAGAATTGTATATTTACATGACTAAGCCAAATTTATTTTTAAAAGGCAGACAGGTAACATCTGTTTAATGCAATGGTACCCTGGCATTAAGGCCTTGCAGAAATCAATCTGTTCAACCAACCTGAAACCTTTGGCTGCACCATGTCCAACATCTATTCACAAAACATAATGGCAGTTTAGTTATTCCACACGCAACGAAGCACAACAGCATCCAACCTGGCAAAGGCAGTCTTGAAATGGCAAAGCCTCGATCCCTAATGCATCCATCCTCTGCAGTTGTTCTTCGTAGAAATATTCCAACTCAAACATGGACAAGAATCCATCCCCGTCAAGGTCCATGCAGCGAAACCAATATTCTATGCTATATGGGTTATGAGAAATAAAGGCACATTTCAAAATGTATTCGAATTTCAGAGTTCGCGTCAATAGCAATATCCACAACCTGGTTGCATGTCGCTTGTCCTCTTCAGAAATCAAGAACCAAACAAATTCTGTGTACGTCATTCGATCTTCTTTCCGAGCAGCACCTTGTGTGACTGCGCCAGAAAATATCCTATCTATCATCCTTGATGATATGGCTATCAAAATAAGATTGAAGAGCATGAGATTATTATTGCATATGGATACCGCTAAACAGAAGATCAGCTTTAATACCATGGTCATTGTGAGCAGCTAAATCACTCTTGCTTATTAGAAGGTCGTGGTCTTTGTCCAATTCCCAGAATTTGCAATATATTACGTAAAAATGTTCATATGAAAAATATTCCGTAACTCTATTTATATCTTCTTCGTCTTCCAGGAGTGCCACAACCTACAAAATTAGAATCCAATTCATGTACCCAGACCAGTAAAACAAGATCAAAATCTACATTGGAGGAATACGTACTTGCAAGAAGTTGCTTCTTCGCAATTCTGGCGCACATATGCGGCCACTCCAAGATCTGTTTACACAGTAAAATATCCTAGCAATCACCTACAAATAGAATAAGTAACTAGATAATTAGGCCTAGTTATAAAGGCCAAATAATGATTATAATACAATACCGTGTGAACGTATCGCGAGTGAAATTCTGCTGCTTCTTTCAGGAAGGATAACCCTGGATGAGTGTCAACGACGTCCTGCAGCAAACAACATTTTTTATCAGCATTATTTGATATCCGGCGAAATTTACTAAAAGGGCTTGTACATGTGCTGCTGAATGAAAAATGCAGCGATTTTAGGAGTAAAAAATCAGAAATCTGCACACTATGCCATTTATAATGACTTTGTAATGATCTTCTTAACATGCCGATACCAAAAAAGATGAAGAACTTCTAAGAAGACATGTATAAACCCTGTACTAGGAGTGACAAGCCACACCTGCATCATGCACACAAAGTCATCAGGCACCAAATGGTCACCATTACGTGAAAGAATCCGTACAAATTTGGCTGCATCATCATGGCAGTCCGAAGTTAACCTGCGGCAATATAACAACATGAAATAATGAACCGGGATACAGCTACACACATGCAGAAAGTCAACCTCTTCCAGAAACGAAGGAAAGCCTCTTCGGTAATACCGCTACTGCTATCACCAATTGTTCCTCCGGCAGCCAAAAAAGTGGGCATCTTCAAATAAAGTGGTAGCCGACAAGCCTTGATGGAAAAGCTAAATTACAGTGACATCAGCACACTGTGCTATCTTTTAAAAACCAATCGCAAGTAGTCACTTTGACTATCTCCCCGAATTTGCTGGAATCAGCCCGACGGCCTTCACATCTCGAGAAGACTAAAGAAATCCGCCTGAGACTGGCATCCTTTTCCTCTGCAGACATCGGCTGACCATTAGGAAAGTAGAACCTAGGTATGGTGGTCCGGTCAAGCGTGGAAGTCCGAGATGTCTTCTTTGGCGAAACGGTCGTGACTCGTATTGCATTATGCGTAGAGGATGGATCGCAGTTTTCTTTGTCACGTTGACCCTACGAAAATTTATAGCAAACAATAAGTGTTTTATTTGTTTTGAAATAAAAATATACCATGTCCATTATATTCTACCGGTCAGATGTAAGCAATACTGTTATAACGAATAAATTTATGCATTGAACAGGTCAAAAAATCTTTTCCCAATCAGGCTTTTAGTAATTTTGACGATACCTATAATATATTGCAAATTACAACTTTTCTAGATTAAAAATTTAACTTTCTGTGCATTGTGAAGCAATTTCAAAATATAATCATTAAAAATATCCAAAAAAGATTAGAGTAGTCATAAATGTATGCCAAATGTTGAAAACGGATGTAGATTTGAAAGATATTTATAGCATGAACGTCCCTCTTAACATGTGCTGCACACAAATAAAAACAGATTTCGCATGTATATCTACAAGTGAATGCTTAAATATATACTGTAATCAAAAATCACTTTAAACATAAGAGTCATTTACACTACGAAATCATTCCCAATGAAGAACTTGTTTCTCATGTCATTTAATTAGTACAGATTACTGTAAAAACTGTGGCTCAGCATCGAGTATCCGGTTTCTGTTCACGCGAAACAATTTAAAATTTCTCTAATATAATCATAATTTAAGTTTTGCGCTCCGTTCTGAAAATGATTTTCAATGAGACTTTAAGATAATAATACCAACAATAGATAATATGACCAGTGAGTGCTATTGCACTAGCTTCATTTTAACCTAAATTTGAAACATTGGACAATCTAAATGTATTGTGAAAGATGTTCCCTAAAAATAACAAACAAACGCCAGGAGTTTCAACATTTCAGACAAGTGGTTTTTGCAGTAAACCATAAAAACAAAGACTGAAGGAGAAGTTGGATTGCCTTCAAGAACAGCTGCAAACATGAAAAACAGGAAGGCTCCGTCTTTTCAGTTACCAAAATATCAAAAACCATCGTTTCAAAAGAAATGTAGGAGGGTGTGCAGTATTTTTCCCCTGGTGCAATCACATCCGCATGATGCTTGAAACAAAAGCAGATTTAAAATACATTTTCACATGCATGGCTAGTGTTGAATAGTAACGAGCCTGCTTGTGTGTGTGTTGCACATGTTTCTATAAACAGTGAAATCGAAATGGCAGTAGGAAATACGTATATAGCATACAGCTGATATTGATTTTAAACACCCTATTTGGGACTTTAGGAATTTACCCAACTCTACAAGGGTCCTTAATGCAATTCAGCTTTTTTTGCATGTAAAAATCCCTATGTCTATGGAATGCTATGATTACACTGATATAGGGAAACACCTCAGTGCGAAGACCAGGGTACTTGGCAGCTCTTGAAGGAGTGGCGACCGTGACAGAAGATGTCCTGTCTCTGTCCACATTAGGACATCGCTCGAAGATGAGCACCCGCTCGGCAACAGAGCCCTTGGTAAGAAAGGGCCTCGTGGGAGCTGCTGAAGAAACCAACCCTAAACCAGATATACTGGATCCACTGCCAGGGACAGCCATGGTAGTGGGCGAACACGTGGGAGATGAAGTGCGCCATCGCAGATGCTGCTTCTGGATGCACGTCAGCTTTGGATGCGGCAACTGACAAGATACGTGCACAAATACAAATGGTGAATTCGAATGAAATTTCCAGGTGTCATAGAAGTGTACGCAAACAATTTCCAATTTGAAAACGCCATGTCTTGCCGTCTAGTGTAATGCATAACAAACATCCAAACTCTCACATCAATTTAAAAAAAAACACTTCCTTGTTTTTACTCCAAGAGAACTGAAAGCTGAATGTTTGATTCATTATACTTAATATACATAATAGATTGCTGCATATAACATACTAAGAAACACTAAACATAATACTGTGTTGATTAAAGCAAACAAATGTTCTGCAATACACTAGAAATCTATACCAACTACCTATCTGATGGCAAGACTAAAATATTTCCAAATCCAAATCGTTACGCCAGCTCTTAAAACACCCGTTAAAATTTCACAGAAATCCTCCATTGCATACACTTCGTGCTCCACCATCCTGGAGTGCTGCAGTCTGAATCGGAGTCTGGATTGACGTCTGACTTGGACTGTCCAACGGTACGTTAAAGTTAACGGGAACTTGCGTAGCAACTTGTACCGGCACCGGTGTAGGTGCCGGTGTTGGTGCCGGAACAGTAATTTGCTCCTGTAAAGCTTTCTTAACACCACGGGTCACCGAGGCATCGTTGTTTCTCGGCACGCACTCCGACCTCCACCTAGCCATATGCGCGTTCCCTCCCGCACCGTTCTCGAAGCGGTGTCTCGCCTCTGTGACTGTGGCAGTCATCTGCTTCTTCTTCTCCGTATCCTTCTCCTTCGACTCTCCGTCCACCACCTCCACCAGGTGTACCGGCACGCAGAGGCCGTAGTGTACCGCACCGCACTGGTCCACGGCTCCCACGCGGAACGGATTAGGCAGGCACGGGTAATGTTCGATGCTGTGCACCGCTCTACTGTACCTTAGATCTACCAGGGCACTTCTGTACGATATAACACCGGTGGCCACCAAGGTACACTGGGCATTTCCGCCACAACTCATACTCAGATCCAGTTTCCCCAGAGATTCCTTGGCTTTTCAAAGCAAGGCACTGGGAAAACGATATCCACATAGACACACAAAAAATGATGAAGTTCAGATGAGAGAGAGAGAGAGAGAG
>WWPM01011102.1:0-13272 GCA_023279145.1 Glomeris maerens | reverse complement strand
ACAAATTTACAGGGCATATTCCCTGCATAAAAAGAAGACATAAAGTTCCTATAAACCTATGTCCCCCAAACGCTTAGGTTTTTAAGTAGGACCTACATAAAATGTGACATCCATAATTTATGCTCCCCACATCTTTATTAGGAACGCATGATGAATGATCAATGGAAAGGCGTGGGGATCATGAATTATGCATGTTGGTCCTACTTAAAAACCTTAAGCGTTTGGGGACATGGGTTCATAGGAACTTTAGGTCTTGTTTTCATGCAGGGAATATGCCCTATCAGTTTGTCCCTGTAGTTTAGAAACACCCTGTATATCCAATTTCTAATTCTATAGCTGTCCTACAAACTTCTGTCAAAGTCAATACTTCTTAGTTGTAATTTTTGAAACATCCTTGTAGCTCATAAAATAACAATTAAAAAAGTCTTTTCTATTAAAACTATAGCTAGGTTTAAATTACTAATAATTTCTATGTTAACACTATAAATACAAACTTCTATAAGAGCCAATTGAAATTTGTGGATGTTTTGTTATATAATTGTATTGTAATAAATTAGTGAATCAAATACTAATAATATACATGATCAGATTATACATGCAGATCTGAGTTCGTTTGCAAATATTCAAATATTGGCGTCTAATGGCAATGTTCAATATATTGGTCTACATTTCTATTGATTTTCCCCGTCTGTAACTTGATGACAAATACTGTACATAACGATCATAATCCATACGATGCAGTTGTCGTATTTTGACACCTGAGGGGAAAATAAAGTGCTGCTGTCCATTTGTGCATTTATCTATTTGAACACAGATAAGCCGCAGATTGGACAAGAATAATACCGGATATTGATGTTAATGTTGTAAAATATCAGTTTTCACTGTGATTTTTAGCCCATGCAGCCACCGATTGAAATTTGTTCAACAATGAACATACAGTTATACATACTCTTTTGTTATTTATTAATTATATTACGAACATCAAGAATAAAAATAGATATAAAATCATTTTGTAAATGAAATAACACCCGTACAACTCACTTTTTGACCAGATCCTTTCAAAAATATTGGGAAAAAACGACTAATTTTATTGTATAACCAGCCTAAAAATTAATGTACGTAATAATAACAATGTAAATTAAACATAAGGAATAAAATTAAACCAACAAGATATACGTTATATACTTCGGTCCTTAACTTAATAAATATGAAAGAATAAAGAAATAATGAGGTCTACTTACGAGTGCCGTCAAAACGTGTTGCAATCGTGTCTAAAAACGTGTTTTGAGGGGCCAAAAGTCCCTTTCTTGCCGGCATTTCGAAGAATTCAAATTGACACGTAACAGTTAGAGTTGTAAACGTTGTACACGTGACTCTCTTGGTGAAGATTATTACATCCTCGAAATGTCACTGATGCACTTTAATTTTATACAAAGATTGATTCTCTTTTTCGTTCTTCATGTGACATCTGTCGATTGCTGCATATTATACTCTGGACAATGCGACTTGCACGTACCAACTCTGCAAATGAAATGGATGAGATGATGAAATTGAACGCATGCATGGGCCGTTTTCCTAGAAGAAACAGCGCCTCTAGCGGCCAACGACCAAAACACCATCCCCTATCTGCCTATACTTTCCTCCCCTTTATGCCATTTATATTTGTGATTGATTTCGAACATTGACTTTGCCATTGCTCTCTATTAGTCATCCTTCCGTTGAGAAATGCCATAAAAAGAAATATTACTGACATAATTATATGCAACATATTCGTTAATTGTTTTTGAAAAGTAGTATAATTTTGCAAAGACATGGAATTTATCAGAAATATAATTTACATAAATGTGTTCAAAGGTAACGAATGATAAAATGTTTAGAAAATGCTTTCAAATAACATACTGGCAGCATTCTTAAATTCACACCAAAATCAGAATTTATGATTAGATCTAAAGGCCAATTAAAGTCTCAAAATATCATTTTGAAAGATAATTACTGTTATAAAGTGGAATTGATTTTGATCTGCAGAAAATAGAAAAGATATTTTCTAATGCTAATTTTAGATTTATTCAAAGAAATCCCATTTTGAAATCTATAAACTTGGCTATCGAATAATGAATGAAGCCAAAGTGATTGCGAAATATCAGTTAAACGGCGCTTAATTTTGATTTGAGCCAAAAATAAAGTGGGGGAATTTTGATTGCGAAATACAAATTCAAATTTTTCATTAAATACCGGCATTTATTTTTTTTATAATGTAGGGTTGGTAAATTTGTAAAGTTAAATTGTTGAATTAAACAGTTGGTTAAAAATTTATGGCAATACAAATTACAACTATTAAAGCGAATTTATTAGTTTACAATTAAGGTACCTATGTTGTAATTAAAACTGGATAAAGTGTGGGTTTGCACTGCATGGTATGATTGGGTTTAAATTTATATATCACTACTTTATCTTATACAAATTCTTCAGATGCAACTGGTGCGTGAAAATCAATTGATGTTCAGCAAAATCACGATTTATTCAAATGTTTAAAAAGAAACAAATATACAATTATGATCAGTATGCTTATTCAACAGAAAACGATAATTGACAAACAAGCTTTATAAATTTGTTGACATGCATATTGCTGGGCCTATATATTTACTTATTCTATTACAGAAAGTTAACATTTCTCAATCTTGAAGTAGGCTTAAATTTCTATTGTTCAATGGAAAATAACATGCAATGACTAATAAACCCAACTGGAATCATTTGAGGCATGCTGATGTTTGCTTTCTTATTTTCAGTCAACATTGAAATACCCAATTTGCACAGATTACTGAAGTTTGAACATTACAATCTCCATTTTTGAAATTCAAATGAGGTACTGATTGCAGAAACAAAGGGGTGAAACACGTGGCAAAATCCAGTTCTAAATAACAATAGTGGCGTCATCTCTAGACGAAACGAGTAACTGAGACCTGTAGGTTACTAGCTCCTCTTCTTGAGGCAGTGTGAAACATCCTTTCAAAAATAAGACACGATCAACACTGAAAATGCAGCTTCACAAACACATTTGGAAATAACGAAGGTTTAAAAATAAAATGCCCATGAGGAAAGTTAAATTAAAGATGAATTAATACGTTTCAATTAATTGAGACCAATATATGAAAATTAATTCCAGTGTTTTTTTTCATATTACATTCTCAGTATAGATCCTGCAAAATTATCACAATATCCCAATAATAAAACATTGCAGGTAATAATATATTATATATTTGTGTAATTAAACACTTCTTTAAGATTACTTAATGACATCAGAAGCAGATTATCCTTAAATCTGTATTAAATATGTCACTCATTTTCTTTCTTATTGCAAAAAAAGTCATCATCATAGGTTATCACTATTCTAATGTAGTTTTATATATCTCCATTGTTTCTTTTTGAGACTGGGACACTATCCATGAAGATAGACACGGCGTAAGAAATCCTGTGATGCTATTTTGTCCCCTTAATGAAACAGATGATCAATACCCAACAAACATAAATAAGCATTGTAGAAGATGTGAATATACTATTTGTTCTTCTCAACGGATCATACCAAAAATTGGACATTTTATTAAAACATACTGTGATAGCTTTTGAATTGAAATGGCAAAATATTAGTGAAAAGTTCAAGGGTACCTGCAGTATATACGTATTGCGGAAGTTTAAAATTAGCGAATGTCTGATGCCAGCCAGCATCCTAGTGATCTACTGCAAATATGTACGTGTTATGCTCCTGTCAACATGTTTCCCGTGTAAACTGTACGGTAATTTGCTTTGTTTTTGGTCCACCAGTCAACACCTACATGAGTTATACATACTATAGTTTTCATTCACAGCTCTTTGGAAGCAGCCTTGGGTGCATGGTCCATGCTGAAATACAGATCACTCATTAGGAAGAGCTCAGACACCATTAACCAATCTATCTATATCTTCAAAAATGAAGCCACTTTTCGGCTTTGTAGCACAACTCCTCCCAAACTACTGCACCGATTTACACCAAATTTTGCCACAGCGCCACAAACCACCCCCTGAGTGCCCATTACCCACCTGACTTACCCGTGAGAGGTGTAATCTTAATCGCCAAGAACAATAGCGCCATCTGGTGGATGCAACAAACGATATTTCGTTCCAAATTTCGCTGCTTCGTTCCAATTTTTCCATTCCATTCCTAACTTTCAAAACACTGAATAACATCGGGTCGTTCAACGCAGAAGTTATTTCATCACAAAACGCGGAATTAACTCCGTGAGTATATTTCAAACTTTCCCATGGACTGTTTCATGCCTTGCATAACCTACAATGTTTCCAACCCTCCTTGGGGCGGGGCGTGGAGTGGAGTGGCGTGGCGCGGAGTGGAGTGGAGTGGCGCGGAGTGGAGTGGAGTGGCGCGGAATGGCGTGGCGTTTTATATAAAGAGTAATCGAGTGTTTTAGAGTATATTTTGCCTTATCATTCCACAAAAATTAAGAGCTATTGAGAATATGGTTGCTTATGTAAAAACCACCTAACTTTACTTTCCTCCAATGATTACATAGTATACGCTGATGTGACAGAAAGAAGCTTAAGTTTTTAAGCGAATTAAAGTTGGTGTTAAGTTAAATGTAGATAAATAATAGCAATGGTGTTAAGGAAAGAAGGATGGAGCAATAAATGAGAAATTGTATACTTGATGTTAGATAGAGGAATAAAAAATATAATAATAATATCCCTTATATGTAACATTGAGTACAATGTACATGTTTTTATTTTGTATATGTTTACATCTTCTGAGGAAGCAACAAAATCTTGTCAATTCACCTTAATGACACTTATTTGCTACTGGAAGCCGTGAGAACACCTTTAATAAACACATTTCCTGGAAAATGATTTCACATACATACAACAATGGATAACTGCTGTGACCACGTTTTTATACGTTGCACTATTTTTATTGTCCTGGTAACAGCTTCAAGCCATGACAAGCACAATATTTCAAAGAGAAACATAATTGTTAGCAATTATTTTAAGTATCTTTCATAAAATATCTAAGTAATAATTACTAGAATCTCAAATCATTCTTCGAAAAGCGACTTTACAATATGCAAAATAAGAAGTTCATAAGCAATTTTTATATTTAGAGCATCTTGGGACTAGCATTAATCACAAATATTGCATTTTGTTGTAGTATTGTAGCAAACATGAGGATTACGGCTTCCAAAATTTCATGTCAGTGCAATAATGAATCACCTACAATTCAGTAGAATTGTTAAAAGTTAGCACTCTCATGTCACTGTGTGAAGTGCGTTCATCATTGAGTCATAAGAACCATTTTGCATGTTATTTTTTACTATATATAAGCCACTGCAACATTTCCAGACAAACAGACTCAGCTAACATAACATAATACAGCAAATATTCTGCTATAATTGAACTATACTCACTGAAAATGAATGCTACTTTTGGTTTAATCATCACAACAGCCATTGCGATTGCTACATTCACATCTGCAATAAGACAAGTAATTCAACAGTTCCTCATTGTTTTCATTAACTTAATTTATAAAAATATGTATTTATGTATACCCACAGGGAGGATATCATCACAGAGACAACTGCAATGTGACATGCACCAAAGATGCCGACTTAGCCTGCATCGGGGCTAATTCAGAAACGTGCAGCTCTGCTCCAGTGCAGCCGATCTGTGTGAAAGTTTGGGGTAGAAATTCGACAAATTCAACAGAAGGTCTCGAAGGTCTATTTTCCTTTTGGTTAGAACTGTTTGGTGGAGGAAAAGTAGGATTTAGACACCACTTTGGCAGACATCAGTCACCAATTACCCTGGACTCTGTTTGTGAATTCTGCGCCAGGTTTCCAAATGGAACTGCAAAAATCATCAGTTGCTGTAAGTGAAATTCAAGTGCATTTAAAGATTTAAGAAACCATCCCTATCATATTATTTGAAATCTATTTTGCAGGTGCATGCCAGGAAAGGAATTCAACATCCAGCGACCCAGAATAAAGGGTATTAATTTGAAATATTGTCAATAAAAGTCCTGAATTGGTATCAGTGGTGGAAGTCGGGTGTTCGCAGAGTAATTAAAAGCACACTCAGCAAAATCTGCAGCAGTTTGTTTCACTATATTGTTTTTAGAATTAAAAACCTGTACATATGGTTCCTTCTTTGTTGGTGTTTAATTATAATACCTAACAGACTTTGTTATTACATATAGTATTCATATGTTTACACAATATGAACAAGTTGTCAAACATCTTTTGGGGTTTGCATCATTTCAGACATCAAATAAATATCCATATATTCATAAAGCTACAGTTTCAAAGTCTTCTTGCTTATAGGCAACACTGATGTAATTTCATTATCATATTATTTTATATTAAATTTATATTCTCTATTTATGTATTAATTTCACTAAAAAGGTCCAGACATTCTGGAAATGAATTTACTCCCTTTGTGGCCTGGTTACAGCTATGACAACATTGCATTCGTCATCTGGAAAAAGCCATTTCCTTTGTGCGAAGAATCTATGATTTTACATACGAACGCCTAAGACTTGTATATATTCAGTTACCCCATGATGGGCACTTTATTCGCACATGAAAGACAACTTCAAATAGCCTTAATTTACCGACGCACAATTATTATTATTATTGGATGTCTTAAATAGTTATAATCTTTGTCCATAGAATTGTGCAATCAAGTATAAACCATCCTTCCCACAGCATTTAAAACCAACATTTCATAGAAATAAAGTCTTTCAGATCTGGAATTTCGTGTTTGCTTGTGTTGGTGTATTATATTTAACCTTTTGGATAGATACTTAACAATTCTGACCGCATTTGACAGTCCAGTTCTCATCGAGGAAAGATGCAACCACAGATTAAAGATTATACTTTAAGTTCCTCGTAATGGGTAATGTAGTTACCATTCAACTACTGATTCTGCAGGCTTGAATATATTTATTCATAGATAAATTTGGGGCCGTTTTCTCCGAACTTTTGTGTAATCCATTTGTCAAATTTTTCATTGGTTTCTTCATCAAAATGATTCTTCCAATCGCCAATAACTCCTGGGAATATTTTGTAAGTATGCATCAAAATATAATTTACAAAATAAAATTTCATATTCAACATTATCAACATACCCTTTCGCATAAATTTGTTATCGCTTTTCATGTTTTTCAAACCATTCTGACAGAAGAATTCTTCGCGATTTACAGTCTTTGATTGAGCCATTGATTTAAAGGATGTGTGTTCAGCTAACATATTGACTTGCTCTTCAGATACAGGTTTATTAAGAAATGCTGCTATTTTTCTTATGCAACCAAGAAAATCCTTAATCATGAACAAATGTAACATCGTTAAATATACAAATCAAATAATAATAATGCAAAAATATTTCACCCACTACAGATGTTGGCATTATGAAAAATAATATTGATAACAGACTTCTTGGAAAATATTTAATAAACGTAACAAATAATTGAAAAAAAGTGTAATTTTGAACGCTAAATGTTAATATTGATTTCATTTTTACATTGGAAAGCCCCTATATTAATTTGACCTTCCGCTAAATGTTATATTATAGTCTTTTAATGGTTCTGTATAATTTTATTACCGTTTGAAACAAATACAATTGTAGAATCTGTAGGAAGTGAAACACCAAATAGACAAAGGAAATTTTGAAAGTAACTTCCATTCTTCTAGTAAAAATTCGGAATACATACTTTATTTAAGTGGGACTGTTAACATACAAACAAAACGGAAGTTACATCCGAACTGCCCTCGCATTTGTATATGAAACAACCTACCCTTTGCATTTCTTCATAGGTAACAATCAGCACATGCCCTTCATTCCTGTGCTCCCAGTAACTTAATACATGTTTTGGAAAAGGGCCCCACTGCACTAAAAAATAATAGTCAAGTTAAAAAGAAACTATAATCCATTCAAAAGAAGTTGAGAAAAAAGGCGTGGCATATGCGGTGCTCGCAATTGGCTACATTTAAAAAAGGCTTGTCTTGTGGTTTCTGCGGCCAATCAAGATACCGGAATCCATACTGCTACTCACGCCCACATATCACGTGGTTTTCGCTATCCAATAAGCTTTGAGTATGGGCACGCCTTTTTTCTCAACTTATTTTGAATGAACTATGTAAGTTTTTATTTGTATGCACAAGGAAACTGAAGCAGACAGTCACTAGCATTATTTTGACTTGAGTGAAATGCCTACATCACATCATACATCAGTATCAACTCTAATTATTATAATTACGTACGTCTGAGTGGTATACGTAGTGAGCAATTACATGAACCAGAAGTT
The DNA here is from genome assembly GCA_023279145.1 of Glomeris maerens. Taxonomy (NCBI): domain Eukaryota; kingdom Metazoa; phylum Arthropoda; class Diplopoda; order Glomerida; family Glomeridae; genus Glomeris; species Glomeris maerens. The sequence goes on along the minus strand of WWPM01011102.1, from coordinate 4,931 downwards.
AAAATAAATACTCACTTTTGTACAACTTTCTTACCTTCATTTTCCATAAACATCCTCGCATATTCCTTAATATCACCTTTAAATTGAAATCGTGCCATAGATTTCAGGAGGTGATACAATGAGACACACGTATCCTTTGGGTTTCGCGTCACATAGATAACCTATATAGCATACATTTTGGCATTAGGTTTGTTCAATTATGCAACTATAAATTACCTCTCATTACAAGCAAATCTTAATACATTTATAGACCACGAATATTGGCAATGAAACAGTGCAAATTCAGTTTTCGGTTTGCTAATATGTACATTATGAAACCAGAAACGTACAGTATTACCTTCATTTTATTATCACGAATGGCAGAGGGAAGAAGATTATAAGGTGCGTGACAGTGGTAATGACGAGGGCGTTTTTGATTTTCAAAGTCGGCTCCTTCCATGCCAGCTACATCAAGAAATGGAACTCGGTCAGATAAATCAACTCTTGCAGATGTCTCGAAGTCAAAGTTGTTGCAAATAATCCAAACAATTTCCTGAAGCCAGGTTGACCCTAAAACAAGTTGACATTGATCAGTGAAATGATAATGCGAATACTATCTATACTAATGGAATATTTCACAGATTAATAATGTTGGAATTTAATTGCAAGCTAGCGAGACAAATTAATACATGGGAAATTTATATTACTGCTTTCCTTTGCTGGCAACAATTCAAAACTATTTCCAAAGTTTATGAAAGCAAAAATTAGAATAGTCCCGTCAATAAAAGTTATTACATTTTTATAATTTCGATACAAGAAATTTTTCACTCAGGAGTTGCTTTTGTAGAATTTAAATTGTGCTATGTAATTGTAAAATGTAAAACAATAAATGCTGTTTGGAAACCAAAACATGCAATAAAAGTTAATAGAAACTCATATTTGCAAATATTTTAGTGTCAATAATAGCTTCAAAATTTGCTAAACATAAATGTCGTTAAAATGCTATTACACTGTTGTCAACTATACATATGCTTATATTCTTACCAGTTTTTGGAAAGGAAGCAGTGACAATGTCGTCACTTAAAACGTTGAACACTTGTGTAGCCCACACATAACGAGATAACATTCCAGCACCATAATTAAATCCATCCAAATCCACATAAGCGAAACTACTATGCGTCTGAAAATTTTCCGGATGTTTGGGCATATTCAACTTGAACTTGCGTTCATTAATGAACTTTTTGTAAGCAGGTAATTCGCAGTAAAATTTGTTGTGAGGATTTCCTGCGGGAGCTTTCAATAGGTATTGCGCAATTTCATCTTCCGACATCATGATGACTGTAACAGCTGCAACAAAAACAAAATTGTCAGATGAAATTTTCAAGTGGGCTTTAAATGCCCAACGACTTATTATTTTCGAACTAAATTTTCCATTATGTGAACCATACAAAATGTCCTCATTTCCAGAGCATTCTTGTTAAATTTCCCTAGGAATTATGAATAGAGGATACTTATTCGAATTGTTTTACAGTATTTACATTCTTAATTCATAATACATGCTTTGCAAAAATAGTGTATAACATTGTCAAAATTTCACTATATTGCAGAATAATAACATTGGCTATTTGAAACTGATATTAATGCTTTACCAAAATGAAATCTCGAGCAATTGAATGTTTGTGGCGTAGCACACTTCGGCTGCTAAACCTTAATTAGCATATATTACTCAAATTAAGTATTAAATTTCATCAAGTAAATGCGCATTTATGGGTTAACTGCCCAGAACTTTAGTGAATAAGTATACTTACGAGACAAAAATGAAACTTACGGGATAATTCACACAACAGTTTCAGCTTTAAAAATTGTGCATCTGTCTGACCTGAAAATCCTTTATATATGCATACAAAGCAAGTGTCAAGTGCTGGTAATAATTCATGCGGCAATGTAATCTTGACCAATCGCAAAGGTGAAGTCAGTCATGCCTCTTGGGCCGAATATCCTGCATGGCTTTTCTCCAATCCGATATATGCAGGGTGACCGAATGTACATGCTAATCTTCTTGGTTGGAATCCAGAATTGCAGCAATAACAATTATCCATAATGATTCTATGAAGCAGTAATTAACTTGGGAAAATTTAGCCAAGGTTAAATAATTCTTAATGTGCGTCTGTTTTGGCAATAGCTGTTGTTGCTATTCGTTTTAATTATTACTTTATTGCTTTCAAAAAGAAAAGAACCAAACGGTTAGCTTAATTGCAGGGGTTGTTCCAAAACCATGTCAGCTCACCTGGCATCTCGCATGTTTCACTGATTTCACAAGAAAATCGGCAATTTCATTGGTTAAAACAGTTTCCAATGCATGCCTTACTTTATTTTTATCTTCCTTCTCCAAAGTGGAATTTCGGGCAACATTTTTGATACTTGGTTTTTGGACGAATTATAATTAAGTTCCTAGTACTGTATATTTTCAATGTTAGAAGACACTTGACTGCGATATCTCCAATTTGAGAATCTTAATGGAAAACTTTCTCTATATTGAGGCATTAATTTTGGCTCTGGGGCGCGTGAAATATGACCCTACCTTCCTCTATTGTTCATTGCATGATAGGCCCTGTAAACGTATTTATGATGGAAAACCAGCTTAATGTGCAATTTAGTTTTCCTGCATGGTGTCTCGCGATTACATCTTTTGGTATCGACTTTACAGAAGAGAAATGCTGCACTGGCAATCAGAAGACACACAATGACTCAAATAATGCATTGCACATGCGCGCACACTGTCTTATTGCACATCTGCTGCTTGTAAGTCAATACTAGTATATGCAGTCTACTGGGAGACGAAACCATTTCACCCATTGTTGACACGCCAACCAATTGCAAGATTGAATCAGAGGAAAGATTCCAATTTTCCAAATAATTTTCACATTGCATGTATACAGTTGTGGTCATATAAATATCCTTCATTATTTGCTAAGAACCGACTTCTTGGCTTTGTGAATATTTCTATAGTAAGTTACAGTATAATATTAACTGTTAAAATGTTCGTGTATGCATTAATTATATTTGATTGCAATTTTAAGATATAAGCATGCACTCCTGAACAACGATGAACAAAGAATAGTAAAATAGCTGAAATGTTCCAGGCACATGATTTATATAAAAGGACATATATCATATGCAACATGAAAAAAGAATACAAAATACAGTTGGAAAAGTGTGAGCCTCGAAAAACCACAAACAGAGAAGACAAGATGAGTAAAAATGAACCCATTAACGAGTTCCCACATATCAATTAAATGTGGGATGAGGTATATGAATAAGAGAATAATAAAAGCATTGCTTAAAAATAAGGTTATCCAACCAAATACTAAACTAGTAAATCATTTACAAACCACTTTCGTTGAATTAACAAAAGTGTCTTATTTCTGGATGATTCATGCATGCACACGTTCAACACAAATTGTAATTTTATAAGTTTTGTTATTTTTATTTCATAAGGTCAATATAATTGTGTTGAGAAAATATTATGCGTTTAATATTAACATTTTGCTATTACTATTAAAGTTTTCTATTGATATGACCACCACTGTATGAATAATGGTAATATAATTTTCAGTTGAAATTTACCTAATTGGTAATTTTTCAAACAATTAATTTGGATGATGTTATGAAGCACCGCCTGGTATAATCTATTCAATAACGTGATTGGGATATACAACTATCATATTAAACCCGCTTGCAAACCAGCAGCATCCAATACACTCTAGCTGTAAATGTTGTGACATCATTTTAAAGCTAGGTCTATTGTGGTTCCAATATTTTTATATGTAGATACATGATTCGCAATGAAAACAAAATAATGCTTTCACATATTTCGTTTAAACTTTATCCAAGAATCAATGATTATACACGAGTACTTGACATGATCATTGAAGTAATTGATTTTCGGAAGTTTCTTAACTGTATTTGTCCGTTTCCATCTGTTGGTCATTGAACATAGCACACAAGAAATACGTATTTACAAACCAAGCAACTTTGGTGATGAACAAACAATACTCAACAACTTTCAGATGGATTAATGTAGCCATTCCAAGAGTTGATCATTGCACTTATTTCCACCCCAGCAGTGCACGTCTTTGGTATAGAGAAGATTATATCATACCAATTAACTTGGGGAATGAAATTCGTTCCCTTTGTCCATGATGAGTGATAAATATTACAATTAGGGACAACACTCTTTTGGTTCTGGTTCTGGTCGCAGTTATGTACTGCATGGGAGTACGCTTGTGGTCAGAAGTTGATGTCCACCTCTTATCCAAGGAATACCCTCACAATACGAGTAGGTCCACATGTGCAACCTCCATTGTGCTCAATCCTTTGTCATTGTCATCTTCGGGGAATTACTGGATGTGTTTGTACATGTTACCCTGTTGCAAAGTGCTTCTAGCACAATGTACCCTACTCATATTCTGATCATTATGTTGTCCAGTAAAGATTCCATTTCCAGGAAACAAAATCACTCTCCTGCAAATTTCCGCCAATCAGAGCTTAAATAAGCTGAACAAGCCTCAGATAAAATAATCAGCATTGCCCAATTACAAAATAAGGGGCTCAACTAAATTTGTTCATTCATATTGAATTATTTACAGTGATTCTCGTATTAAATTTAAATAAAAGCGACTGATTTGATGTATATATATATTTTTAGAATGTTCCCACTGATCTCCTGACATCATTGCTGTTATAATGTGATGAAATTCAGGGTACATAAATTCAATACATGTAGCATGTCACCTTTAAGTATGTTGAACATGTCTGCATTTTCAAGATTCACGTGAATTCATATTCAGAGAAATGTTAGTTGCTAAATTTGAAATCCTAACTGGTTTCTAACATAGCTCTTAATTAACCAAGGAACCCCAGACATGCTAACTTTGTGTCTTCAAAGGAAA
>WWPM01011096.1:0-10873 GCA_023279145.1 Glomeris maerens | reverse complement strand
ATTAGTTACGCTTTCAAATAACCATTTGCATAAACTCGCGTTACAATTTAGTTGCTGATGCATTTGTATACAGTAAACATAAAATGAATGCTTCCGAATTGTGAAGGATTATTATTATTAGAAAATTATTATGCAATATTATCTTTGCACCATAGATATAGGCAATTAACAATTTCCGGGTTTGTTATGAATGATCGAGTGCTGGAATGCATTAGAGAGGAATCTCTCACATAAGACAGAAACACTTCACTCGATTATACAGAATTTGATGCAGGGCTATTTCTGGAGTCACTCAATTAAAATTGTTGTCGCTAGTTGACTTGTCAGACCTCTGCGCTTTGGATGCTGGTCCATGTAGGTCTGTGTGTATAATCAACCGTGCGTTTTGCACAGAGGCGGCCGTCGCCTTTCTTGTTATCACTCGGTTTTAAGAGGGTATGAAACACCCACACGGCATGGCGAAAACACGCATATATCATATTTTTGTTTCAACGATTCATTGTTGAAGAAGAGAAACGTCTGTGCAGTTTCAAGATTATTTGAAATTCTTAAATTCTGTTCTCATATAAAATACTGTATACTATCCAGAAGTGTTGATTTTTAAAATTGTATACAGAAATCCAGTGTGAATATAGCAGGTTAACAAACAGAAGATTTATATTAAATGTTCTTATAAAACTTGGGCGCCATATTAGTCTTTTTATGCAAAAATGTATGGGAAATTATTGATATCCAATTGACCTTTTGTTTAACAACGTAAAGTCGTGCTGTTGCAGTGCATATTTAGCACTGAAATAAGAGTGTAAACTTCACTGCGGAAATAAGTATACGAATTTCTGCCCAACATTTCACAAGGATTTTTTAGTCTTCTAAGATTAATGTGTAAATGAATATATATGTATTCCATGAAATATTGTCTGACCTAATTAGTGGTTTCTGCGAACTGTTGATAAATGAAATTTAAGCCAACGTTCAAATGAGGGGTCGTTCAACAATTAGTTGTCAAACCCCATGCCCCCTATGTACGTGGATGTTGTGGACATTGAACCCTTGATGTAAATTTCCGGATTTCATTTGGCTTTTTATAATTCAGTTGGAATATTCTAATTTATGATTACACGAAAAGGATGTGCACATAAATTATCTTCTGCACATCTGACGTAAACATGAAGATCGTATTATTTATCTTCAAATTACATTAGCGTATGCGTCGTGCTAAAAAAAATATACTAACTAGGTTGAAATATGGTGCCAAGGGTCAGTTGTCCTTTCCTTGAATATGGCTGTGTACTATGGTTGAAAACTAGAAATCTGGACATGTTGTTTATGTAATGTGTACTAAAAAACTGTATGTATACTACTGGTATCATTTATTTCACCGAAATCGAGCTTATATATGGTCAAGAAAAAATTCTGTGAAAAGTGGCTTAATTTATTTTTTAATTGGCAGAGTGAATATTTTTATATCCTCGTTATAAGCTGAGCTTGTAATAAACGATAGTTTTATATTGGTTGGAAATATTGATCGAGTGTATACAGGGTGTCCATTTTATGACGCACCAATGGAGGTGCGCCGTTTTCAATTTTCCCAACAAGGCTCCAGCGTTTTTACTGCACGTATTTGTAAATAAAATGATATTTCGGCAATTTGGATTTCGTAGTAATTTCTTCACTGGTGCGTGCAATGCCAAAAATAATATTTCCCCCCTTTCTTCCCAATTGGGTATCTGGGCAGAAAAACCAAGCAAACGTGTACAAATATTTCCCACCCACCCAAAATTAGAAACTATTTTCACTAAGATTTCCCAAGAAAAGTTAACTCAAAGGTTAGCATGGAAAACATAATACAGTACACTACGAAATCCAAATTGCCGAAATATCATTTTGTTGAGAAATACAAATGCAGTAAAAACGCAGTGGTGCCCTGCTGGGAAAACTGAAAACGGCGCACCTCCATTGGTGCATCATAAAATGGACACCCTGTATATTGAAAGTGATATGATACTTTTCTAAACAACAAAGTAATCAAACGGATGGCAGATAAGCCGAAATACAAAAATATTTTATGCAATGGCCACGGTCCCATGCATCAGATAGCTACGTCAATATTGTTATTAAATTCAGTGAATTTGTTTCTAAGCGATTGTTTATTACCATAAAATAAAATCCAATGTAACCGTAGCAATAATATTTTATGGATGGGGAAAACTCAAAATTTTATGCATGCATGTACATCATAAGTTACTATCTGTTTGTAATTAATCCTATAAGAGTTACCAAGTTTGCTGTTGCAGCTTTCGATATTAGAATAATGAAGTAGAGTAGGTTATACGTATAATTAAGCTAAACTTACTAGTATTTTGAAGAAGAGTAGCTGCTTTGCACTTGTTGTTTTAGTGCGACTTTAGCATGAAGTGTCTGGTGTATGACACTTGTCGCTTCACTTTGGTCTGGACAGTTTTTCCTGCACCAAAATTAGACAACCCTTCTGTGACCTATGAATGCAACTCACAAACCCTGCCTGATTCATACTTTGAGAAATTATTGCGCCGACAATTCAAAACTGACAGCTTGTAATGATGAGCTTTTCAAGATGCATGATAAGGGATGTCGCTTACACCACCAACGATTAGGTCCAATTCCATCTAATGAAATGAATTGGGTCGAGTGCAGATTTATCATTGAATCCATGTACAGAATCTTAGGTTAGTACAATAATTCAGTTTTGGCGATTTCAGCATATTGAAAACAATAGTTTGTATACAAATATGCATTTTATTTTTTACTCAGTTTGGATTTTTTATAGTACATTTCGGAATAATGTATTGAATGAGATGCAGATTGTCAGAAATTAACGTAGACTACACGAAATTTAAATTTCCATCCTACAACTTGTTTTTAAATTTAGACAATGGTCTACGTACAAGGTGTCTGTTCCTTTCGTTAATAACGAAACTTTGATAGGAAGTGATGACTAGAGTACGGATTTTACGTGCATTTTGTGGACAACTTTACGTGCTAAAATTAGACCAACAAACGTGCACAAAAATCATGTCCAAATAATCCCAAATGAAATTTAAATGCTTTTCTGTAAGCCTCCTGATCATAAAACGTTCAGCAAAAAAGTGCTTGCACATAAATTCCGCACTCTAGTGATGACAACCGAAATAACATCTCTGCAACATGCCAGTGTTATTCTTTAATTTGTTAAACCAATTTTTATCATTACATACCATGGTATTAAAAACGGGAAAAACATTTTGAATGTGTGCCATATTTTACTGCAGAATTATTTTTGTATTTCCAGAATGAAAAATCGCATGTCACTTCATGTGATTTGCTGAAATACACAAAGAACTTAAAAACCAGACAGATATTTCATGGAACAAAGTGAAATATAGGAAAGTAATTTCACAGTAAACATTTTTCCCTGTAAAACGTGTGACAACTTTATTAAACTGACAAATACATGGTAATATACTGTATGTATAACAACTCATAGTCTTTTATCCAATCTTGCAGCATCCAGGAGGATATTATGAAGCTGTTTTTCGCGTGGCACTTCTTCTGGGATGACAGGTGGAAATGGGTTTCCTGCGAAATGCAAGTAATATTACAATTATATAACACATTCTTTGCGGCATTAAGAGCATTACGCATCTAATGTTAACCTCGCAGTTCCAGAATTGCACGTTGCCTTTCTGATCCTGGAAATATTTGCGGTGCTTTATACAGTCTAGTGTAAGATGTTTGGTAGTTTATGAACCGAGGCACAAAAACTTCGAACAATTTGTGAATTGCTTGCTTTTCCTGCATAAAAACAAAAACGCCTATTCAAACTTTTGCAGGTTGGTTGTAAGCTGCATTGAAACTTGGATTTTTCCAAAAGCTTCTCGATTTACAGATTAATTAAACTGGACATACCACAATTTTTTATTATAATTATGTATAAAAATGCAATTTGAATGGTAACATCACCTCTAACCAGAAATTTGCCAACTCCATTGTGGGTCTATGATTAGCCCGATTTCTAATCGCCTCTACGATGAGCTACAAAAATATATGCTTACATTAGTACATCATTGTATAAATATTGTGGATGTAATAGGAGAGTATAAATTTAAATTCAGGGCGTTTAACTGTAAGCTTGGTACAGATAATTTTAAAAAATTTAAAGTATGCACGCACTTAAGTTCACCAAAAGTTTAATAGCCCCTTGAATCCAATTTTATCTAATTTCAAGCCAATATCTAACCCGATCAGCATAAGGCCTTGCTTCACTTGCTCGGTTGAAATTCAATTCGATTCTCTCGTTCATAAAAAGTGATGTGACCGTCTTCTTTAATGTGCTTATTCTTCCCAAGGGTCCATCATAATTCGGCATTTTTCTGTGAGTGTATCGAATACGAAATTTAATTTTTGGTACAAGTTTTTCAACGGCTGCATGATTATTAATTTTTGGTAAATTGTTAACCCAGTGGAAAGCAGCCATATTTCTGAGTAATTACGCTCTCGGTCGGTAGTTGTCGCTGTTGCCCGTATTTCCAGTGGTTTCCACATGAAATGTAGATGGCGCTATTACTGTCTCCATGCTAAGTTACATAGGATCCCTACAAGTTTAGGCGCATAACGTTAGATGGCGACACTAAATGAAACCTGTTGCAGGGCCTAGTAAATGAAGCGACTCGCAACATGATGGCGATTCGAAGGTAGAATTTGCTCGCTTAATTTGGACTACCCAGCGATTGCGACCCCGGCAAGTTTCAATTTCAAAACTTGCATCACATTTGACAGTGTCATTATGGTTTTCTGGTTTTATAGAATTCAACGATTATAATATGCCACCATTGAAATTTCTGCATGTGGCTACTTTTACCAGCGAAGACAAGGCAATTAAATATACACACTTCATAATTATTTATTTTACAGTAGTACTTCCATGCTTACAGTAAACTAGATCGTATTGCAAGGAAGCTAACATTTAATTCTGCTACCTTTCAGAAGTTTTGCGCTGATAATTTATTGAAGGATGAAACTTATCTGAAATGGAAATGCGCAACTGCTGGAGAAAAACAAGCTGCTGTTGTATTTCAAGTATTTATATATAATTGGCATTAAAGCATGGTAGAATTAAAACTTGTAGACAGTGCATATGTAGTATATTTCCGGGGCTATACAAGTAGGGGAGATGGGGGCTGGTTCTGACGATTTGTGGTTTTTAATTTTTCACTAAGTAAATACAAAAGAAATTATTATAAACTCAATATTGCCTTAAAGCACCTTTCACAACTGAATCCTGTATTTGAAATTCAAAATTAATGTTGATGTCATACTGGTAACTCCAACTTTGTAAACCCTTAATTGCATTGTCCGAACCAACCTCTAATAAGATGGGGGTTGCTTCGGACGTCACCAAAGTTGCTTTGCGGACATTACAAAATAGCCTTTGCCAGAGTTATTTGTGAAATACTATAATGAAGGCTTGTTAATACAATAAACGCAACTATATTTTGGCACATGGTGGATCATTTACAGCAGTTTTAGACATTTTTAAAAAGAATAAAATTTATATTTACGCCACTATATTTAACGAATATTTAGAAGACTGAAGTCAACCCCCAAATGTTAAATAAGCATTTTGTAAGGCAAAATGTTCGTAGGCTTTGTTCCGAGATCGCAGAAAACTAATTTCATACCCTTGGACACTGTCCGAATCAACCCCATCACACGTGTTTCCAAAAAATCATTTTTTAGGCCTAACGAGTACGTGTGAATCATGAAATCTAAACACTGTCATAAGCTATTTCTACCTTCCCTTATTGCATTTCATGGAATTCTGGTTGCTTTGTTCATTTGTCTGCAAATTCACTAATACTTAAATACTCAATAAGAAATTTACCCAACAATATGGTATATTTTACTTACGGTTTTTCCAAAGTTTACCAAAACACAGACAGTAGAAGTATACCAAAATTCCATCTGGTGGAGAGTATCAAAATCATTGTAATCGATATTGTTTAGCAAAAAACCGATATGTCCGGACCAACCCCCGTCCGAAACAGCCCCCATCTCCCCTACTATTTGAAACATTGTGTCCATATAATAAGGTTGGGAATTATAAATTACACGGATTATTATGTTCTCTATAACATAAAAGTAGAATTGAATTTTGTTTATTTATGCATGATAAGTGATGGGGGATTTATTTGACAATAATTATGTCGTCAAAGTTGAAAAAATGCAATCCATACTTTCAGGTATTGCTATATATGCATGTGTTTTGCATGCTTACTTAATTTTATGCACATATTACAATGTGCATTTCAGTTTATAGTACTTAGGCCGGTATATTAATTACTTGTTATGATATATGATATACAACACAACATTATCGTTGTAATTAATGTAAAACGTTTTATAGCTTGAAAAATCCAGTTGCATCCATTCAATTGATATTGGCAATGAAGGCTCAGCATTTGTTGAAGTGCTTGTTGGAAGACAGGGCGACAATGATGAGCAAAACTACAAGGTTAGAAAACTGAAAAACATGTTTAGTACGAAACATGCGCAATAGTTTAATAATGTGCTGGGTTACATAGTTTTATTGAAAATGTCTGGTTGTTTTAGCTTTGAATTCGGACTGGCATAGCGAGAGAATAATTTACTCTCTGTATAGTGTTGACTACAACAATGAACTTTATTGCAATGGAAATAGAAACCAAAATAACTTGGCATAGCTTTTTATGAAAGTAAGTGAACAGCAAAACTATTTCAGGTTTGCAAGTATGAAGTTTTGCAATTGATGATCTACTATGCACCATCAAGACATGCATATAATGCAATAAAACTATGTAACAAATTGGGTTGGAACAGGTTTAAAAATTATCTTGCAAAGACCAAATATAGCTGGGCGTTTTTTTTAAGTATGAATTGTTATGGATGCCACATTTTATGGAGGTCCTACTTAAAAACCTAAGCGTTTGGAGACATGGGTTTATAAGAACTTTATGTCTTGTTTTCATGCAGGGAATATACCCTGTCAGTTTGTACCTGTAATTCTGCAACGCCCTGTATTTGCCGCTTTCCATAGTGAAATCGTTAAATGAAATAAGACCGTTGCAATTGAGTATTTGTCAGCAAGTTCACTGAATGAACTGGATTTTATTTGCTTAGTGTTACTGCAAATCCACACACAATCGCCACTGAAGTACCAGAATCCCAAAATAGTGCAACTTTTGGTTGACAATAGCACAATAGCATTAGTGCTAATGCTTTACACTGCACGACAAGCAAACATGTAATTAAACGTTATCTGTGTGCACTTAGGACTTCTCTGAAGAAAGATAGGATTATATCCTGAATTGCACTTGCAAGCTTTTTTCGATCCTCGGTGACTAAGAAGCTTGCTAATCTCCTTGCCAACAAATTGGAATTACATGAGAAAATTAATTTTCATCGCTGCATAAATAGTTTTTCACGAGTCATATTTTGGGCCCATTCTACAGATGTGTTTTGCGTAATGGTAGTGGGTAAATTTGGAAGAATAAATAAAATAAAATTCGTATGTCTGTATTAGTTTTGCATTGGAGAAACAAAATTCAATAAATGATTTATTTACATGATTACTCCATTTTTCAACAAAATTTCAGTGTCTCAATACAAAATACAGTCCCTGCAAGAGAAACTTTTGATAAGAAAATATTGAACGAACATATTGAACCTGTTTACCACCTCCAGTAATGGATAAATGTTGTATCCTGCACCCCATTGAGACACTAGCGTCTTCTTTTGATGTCAATGGAATTTGAAGATTGGAGAAGTGACATTTATGACTTTTGACAATGAGATAAGCGAAATAAACAAGCTAAATGCACTGTATGACGGTTCAAGACTTCAAATTTCATTTTTTTTTTATAAATAAATAATTCCCAAACTAACTTAACTAATTTTTATAGGATACATACTGTACATCCATATTTTTGGTTTCATGTGTAGGTAAGGATTTGATTATACAATTCGTTATTGCGCTATTTTGAAATTTCTGAAAAATGACAAATATTATATAATTTTTGAATGTGCCTTTTATACAGAGGTCATATTGGTAGCAATGTTTACTAATACTTGTTTTTTGAAATTGGACATTTTGCAAAATATTTTTTTATGGAAGCCTGGAATCATTTAAGGACATGTCTCTCCAAAATACAGTTTATAATTCTGTGATATTACTATTGTTAAATTCACAATATAAATGCAAATTTCTGCATAACTTGCATCTAGAATACATATGTCTGCAAATAGTATTTGCATGTAGCCTATGTAAATGTAAACTGGTATTGCTGACCAAATGATCACGTTTTGAACACCAATGACTCCATACAACGGCATTTAGATAATTGTGTGCATGCATGGTTTGCTCAAGTTTTCAAGAACAAAAACATTTGTACCACCACCATTAATTTTTCAAACAGTGCATTGTGATTTTTGGACAGAATATTTATAAATTTATTTTAATACCTCGGAATTAAGTACTGCTAAATGTATTTACGCTTAGTTCATTTTTTTGGGTTTTGCAATTTCTCAAATGGCATTATTTTGTATACACTAGGTCTTACTGGCAGCATCATCATTTATGAGCCCAGTTGAAAGTAGGAATGAGACAAATATGAGTCGTGTGCGAATGTTTGGCCCTGACAAGCTTTCGAAAGCTATGGAAGAGAAATGGGATAGAGTGAAAGTTGTCTGTACGCAGCCGTTTAATAAAGTGAGTATGCAATGTGCTGAACAGTTTTCTTGCATTTGAGAGAGATTAATTCGCCGTTAATCCACTTGAAAATGCAATAGCATATACAGTATGGGCTAGCATTTATAAAGTTGCATTCACCACCAGAAAGTGGGGAAAGTAAAAACTCTTCATTCTCAACAACAAAGGTTCTTATTGATTTACGTATATAGGCCTGCATACTTGTCATTGCATACTGCTAGAAACTATTTTGAATTCCTTACATTTTGCAGCTCAAGCTGGGTGCATTTACCCTGAAAGATGATGAACCTGATGCTCTGGAACCAGGAAGTCTTTTTGCAAAGCGCGAGACAGATGGTCCTAGTTCATCTCTTACACCAAATGGTACCTTTAACAGTTATATTCTTGAAATATTAATTGAAAGCTTGCATTAAATATTGTATGCTCCACACTCGCTTGGAAACTTTTTTGAGCTTATTACATGACTATTAACTTCACAAATTCTAATGTACGCAAATTTGTTATTAAAAATCCCTAAAGACTTGAAAGTATAAAGAAAGACTTAGTAATTTTAAGGTATTTTAAGGAAAGATATTGCAATATTAAATTTCTGCTAGCTGCAAACATTGCTGCAAAAGTGAAAAATGTCACAAAGGAATCTGAAGAGAAAAAGAACGTGCCATCAGCAAAAGTATTCAGATTTGTTTTCAGTGCCAGTATGTTTTTTTCCAACGTTTTGCATCAAGTTGGTTGTTTCTTTTGTAGAGAAAGTTGCAGACACTTGAATCCAGTAACAATACCCCAATAAAAAAGCGAACAGTTGAAAAGCAAAATTCTGGTTCCGAGAAGAAAAAAACACCGTCAACTGCTGGACTCCACAAAATATCTGACCAAGGAAACCTGAAACCACAGAAAATGCAATGTAAGCTCTATTTTTCGTACTATTCGTACTATTAAATTGAAATAAATGTTACCAGGAAAATAGAAAAATGTAGCACATTTTAAAATATGAGTTATTGATGTGTTATTTGGCCATTTGTTTTGTTACTTTTATTCTTTCTTTCTTTCTTGTGCATTTTGTCATTGAAAAACGTTCTGTGAACTGCAATGACAGAATATAAATCTAGATCTATTGTGCCATTGATTTTTAAAGGGTGATTATACAAAAATGGTGCAATGAATGTAATTCTAAGAGAATACTTGTTACATGTATAATGAATGCAAAAACTTAAATACACCGTATAGATTTTCCAAAAAAGAGGATGTCATTTGCATTTTGTTTAGCAACTGGCATTGTTCCAAATGCTGATCTGGGATGGCTGCCAGTAATTCAAAATTGGTTGTAGATGTGAATAAAATTTTATTAAATGGGAGCTTTCATGTTCGTCAATAGTAAAAATATAAGCAGCTATTACGTACCAGTATGAATATCGATAGAATTATGGAATTTGTAGTGATTTATTCTGAAACGTGGAGGCAGATTGATTGCATTGTTAGCAATACAGTAATATAGTAGAACTTTAATAGGGTAAAATTGTAATATTTGGTTCTGAAATTCTTATGGTAGATTAAATTGTATACCTGTTAACATGTCTTTTATGGAACTGCTACTATTCCAGTTTAATTTTCAAAAATGATTAGATGATAACAAAAACATGAAGAGCTTGGGAAATTTGAATAGCCTTTCCCAGCTATTATTACATGACACGTGTGTCTGAATACTTGCAAATAATCAATGAAATGTATGATGCAACATGCATTCAACAAGGAAATTTGAATGCTCATTTGTGTGTTAAGCTATAGCTGATTCGTCAGCATTGTGGCTAAAGGTGAAGGCTTGTTAATAATACTACTGCATGCAAATATAAAATTATGAAACTAAAACCGGTTATGAAACAGTCTTGGCATGCTGTAATAAAATGTTGCTGTATTGCTTCATCCATATTATGACGTCACTTATTTGTGGTGACATTGCAACATTGCGCAGTTGGTCGAGAAAAACCCCAAAAGTTGAACAGAATTCTTTGCACCCAACTAAAACTGGAAATGTTTAAGTTTGTATCTAGATGTTTATGGCAAAATGTTAATTTCATGCACTGTTTAAATGCAATTTCAACCGTTGTATCTTTTTCT
>WWPM01011092.1:0-35522 GCA_023279145.1 Glomeris maerens | reverse complement strand
CCCCCCCCCCCCCACCTTTTCCAGATCACATACGGACAATCCTCTTATTTAGACGAACTTGATGGCATTTCATTTCATGTGTTCCCATATAGTACGTCTTAATCGAGACATTCACACTTTGATGCTGAGGAGTTCTAATCACCGTACATTTGTGAATACCTTCAATTTAAGATCCAGCATAGCCCATTTTGCGGTGCTGTTAATACAGGGCGTCTCATTTTAAAGAGATACTAGCCAAATGCGGGAAGGAGATTAGGTACAGAATGGAAAATGCAAGTGCACATTAGGTAACACAGATGGGGCAATCTGTTGGCGACATGTCTGTCAAAGTCAAAGGTAACGGGCTAACTGCCAAGGCCATTGACAGTCCACCTTTGTTATTATATTTTTACAGAGATGGTAAGCACTCTTGTGTAAGCACAAAGCATCAAATACATTGAAATTCATATAATATACAAGAGTGAATGGTTTGAGTGCCTATATGCTTCCCGGCATGGCATTACTATTATGAGATTAGCTGGGAAGCATTTACATGGGGCTTCACAGCGCTCTTCCAGACAATTGTTCTGCCTAGTGGCAGTTAGGTATTTCCAAGCTTGTTGTATTGGCCGTTAAGGTGTACCTATCTGTGGCTTTAGGCGTTTTAGCACAGACGGGCAATTTATTGGTCATATGACCAATTACATGTTGTGCATGTACATAATTGCAACTACTTACAACTTAGGATTTGTATGACCTTAACTGTGATCATTGACCTGGACAAATGCTAGGGTTGTGGACAGGGACGACTTCCTCCCCACATTCCTATAGGGCCACACGTCGGCATCGCAAGACATGCATTCACATTAGGGGGGAGCATACATTACGGATGTCATGTTCCTGGGGCTACGGCGGCGGACATATGTTCATATGAACTTTGCGTCTTGTTTTCATGCCTATTACACACCCTGAAAGTTTGTACATAGAGTTTTGCAACATCCTATATGTCCGTTTATATGACATTAAAAAAAACATTTGCTAAAACTATTTTTGGCTAGAAAAAAATGGGTGGTTTACAAATGACCTCCCCATGGTCTCCAAATTATTAGTGATGCATAACTCTGATTCAATAGCAGTCCGATTAAAGTCCTGAATCACATGCATTGAACAACAAATCATGAGAAATCTGTGGACTTACATGACAATTGAAGACTCGTAAGTGCCTCTAAACGAGTATTAATTTTTAAATTATCAGCCCACAATTTCGTTGCATAATAGCCGCGCATTTCGAGGTTCAGGGCGTGATCATTGTTTTTCCTGTGTTTTTTAATTAGCTTTCTCGTTATAAGATACGCTTTTTTCCTAATTGAAATGCCTATAACAATAAATTCTTAATTGGTTAAAATTATCAAGTAAATGTCACTTATAATATTCCTGCCTTCATCTCGGGGACAAAAATGGAAATACTTAATTCACAAATTCGGATTTGAAATGACTTTTCCCACATTTTTTTTAAGCCTTAACAAAAATTGACAGAAGCAGGAGTGCGTTAGGCTTAGGTCACATGTCAGCAAGGTAAAATAATGATAGAGTGTATATAGGCCGGCATAAAAGTAAACAACCGTTAAAACCCTTATATCCCTGTATGTGCATTAGAAGGCAAAAGTAAGCAATGATTTCTGACCTCGCCCGGGGATGGATCAAGACCACATCTTTATAGTGCGCATGCGCGGATTATTGCCACATATTGGATAGCTTCAAAGGATAATGACGATCATGTAGCCTGTAGATATATGCCCTTAACAGTTGCTCGGTGTTGCCACCGGCTTCTGGTGTCTCGCCTCTCCTGTATGTGCCCTTCCCATATAGGCGAGCAAATAACGCGCCCGGTTGCTAAGATATATCAACGACAGGAGGTCCAACAAATTGAGTTATTTTTTTGTCCTCGCAGCTCCACTCCAAATTGACCTTCTCGCACATTTTCTGCTTCCTTTCTGTCACGCACTGTCAAGCATTTCATCTCCAATAGATGATAACGCTCAACTTTAAGTTACAGTTAGCTTGCACATATATTACAGTAAGCGCCTCCTAAATACTGTAAAATATACGACAAAATACAGTCGTAATTGTCATATTTTTGTCTAAATCTTATACGGAAAACAAAAAAATAAATGTACCACTACTGCGCATAGCTTGAATAGCGAGGATGCCAATTTTGTTAAACTTGGAAACATGCCTCCATGTTGTTTTCGACTTTAAATTGAGCAACTTCGGTTGTACAAATCATAAACGCATACGATATATTAATAACCTTATTCCAAAAAGCAAAAACATTTTTAATTCCTTGCAAGCGAAATTTAGAGAATAAGATAAATGTCAGTAGCAGGTGGCGCACCTATATAACAATTGAGGTCTGAGTCTTACACTGTACAAATCCTACACTGATTGGGTGGGCGTGCTAGCGCAATAAATCGACTAGACGTTTACAATAAACTGCCAAACATTGTTGAGCTATGTAAACAAATAGTTATATACTTCATTCATTGAAGTAAACATTATCTTAAAACATTGGAAGAGGATATACACGTACATATGCGAGATAATTTGTAAGATATAATGTACACTATTTTTTTACAAATATAAAATGTGCTGCAAAAATTTAGAATAGAGTGCTGTGGCATAGATTAGTGTCGATTGTAATTTATTCTGTTCATATTTCGTAATCATGCTGTTCAAAAGAATCCCATTGGCAATTAACACTTGGTTCGTTGTTTCGTTAAAGACGACATGCCATTGTAACTGGGGATAAGCTTTGAAGTTTGACTGCTCTGGTAACAAACATTTTTTGTTTCTCAGAAGACGTGTGACTTCATCAACGACAGGCATTAAATTGCCTAGCTGTCTGCGAATCTATTAACATTCGAGTAACAGCAAATAAGCTTACTCCAATTTACCAAGTGATTTGATATATAATTCAATAATGACACTGTACAATCGTAATAACAAACACAAGCTAAATGGGTATTGTAAATTTACGTATTTGATCGAACCAATGCCAAATTTTCCCTACTGAAGACATGTTTGAATTGCAAACACGAGTAGCAAGGCAAAACTTCTAAAAATAAAAACAGCGAAAATACTTTTAGTGCAGCCCATGCAGCATTTGCTCACATGGATTAATCGTAAATTCGTAGCTTTTATATAAAACCAAATTATGAATACTTCGGATGTTAAAAACAACTTTTTCTGAAACAATTTTTAATATGATCTTTCCTGCTGAACACCGTAAGCTGCAGTCGAGCCCAACCTTAAAGCGGCCCTCACAAAGTGCGTTCATTAAAAAGTTTCACCAAATCAGCAGTTAGTATTTAAAATCCAAATACTAACTTGACAGTGGAAAATAACGAATGTCGCCATCGCAGTAGTAAAAAAAACTGCAGTGAAAACCAAAATGCAATTGCTTCGGTGAATGGAAACGCATCAATCTTAAGACAACATGCTACAAAGGAATGCGATCGTTAAAAAAAGATCCACTGCTTCACATCAACATCATTAAATACTAAAGACAGCCCAATAAAAGTACACTGCAATTGAATTCCAATGTAACTCGCATAGCACTACATCGTAACATATCAATTT
Source organism: Glomeris maerens (assembly GCA_023279145.1). Taxonomy (NCBI): domain Eukaryota; kingdom Metazoa; phylum Arthropoda; class Diplopoda; order Glomerida; family Glomeridae; genus Glomeris; species Glomeris maerens. The sequence continues at coordinate 31,904 of WWPM01011092.1, read as the reverse complement.
GTGGTAAAAAAATACTATTCTTAATCCTCTTATGACAAAATAAAATTGCATACAATAGGTAGCTCCTTTACAAATGTGAACTAGAACCATACACGGCTGACAGCGTTGTAAGTAAAGTAATTCAATTATTTACGGATTAATTCCATTAATCTTCTCCGGTGTAATATTGTGATATTCATTCACTGACGTGGCGCCTCGCAGGCTAAGATCAATAGTTTTATTAAACTATATGTTGTCTGCATTATTGTCTAAATTGAACCTCTAAAAATAAACTTATTGGAAAAGTTATTGAAGTGATATTGGGGGAATATACTGAAAATAGTAATTACAGATCTTGGTCAACAGTCAATGCAGCCTGACCTTGTGTAAAAAAGAAATTATATGATTGAGTTAGCGATTTGCTCGCAGGCAAGCGAAAATCGAGGCTATATACCGATAGTGTGCGTGAATGGTGTGATATCCAGTCGATATAACTGCTGACATTAATCGTTGCATTGCATGTTGGTATATAGGCTACAGAGGATATGGCAAACAGCCAAACGATTTCAACAGGAAATCTGCGAATTCAGACAAACGTCAACCGTATGCTGTATTTTTTTTTTTAGAAATGTAAACTTGGACGCCATTTAATTCCATGCAACTTGGTATTTTAAAAAAAGTAAAGACACTTCAGTTGTCCCTCCCTCCTCCTACTCTTTCATTCAACAATTGCAAACAACCGCTGAAGCATGCATAAGTCAGCTTTCTTTTCAAACGAAACTCAATAGCGACGAATTTGACTATTATTGTCATCGCATGGAAAAAACATAATGGTGAAATATTGCACATCGCAAGAATAGAGATTAAACTTTACATGGGGAAAAATGTAATGCAGAAAACGAAAGAATGTAACAAACTGTGTATTCCTGGAAATATTTCAACATCACAAAAGGCATGCAATTAGGTGCGTCTATTATAAAGTAGGCCCTACTTGTATATGGCTCAATCACCGTTTTTGTTATTTGTGTTGCATCATTCAATTCAACCACTTTGGAGCAACTTGTAATGGAATATAAGTAATGTATTTCGAGTTGAAGCTACGGTCTGCTAATTTACATGGCATTTCAGTTTGCAGATAGGCAGATGAATTTACTGGCTAAACATTATTCAAGAATTTTTGTGAGAGTTGAATTAAGATTACTCGGGGATTGTTATAGCCGAGGTATGCAATATTCATGAAAGGCATCATCATCACCAAGTCTTTCAATTCCCACGAGTTGGAAATTCCCAATTTTGAAAAGCAATTTTCTAGATAACTTGAGAAAATAACACAGGACGCTACTTCGAAAAAATGAATTCAAAATGAAAGATGAAGAATTGATTCGGTAAAATTGATTTTCCTCTTCAATTGAGGCGATTAACGAACCAAACCGAACCCTTCCGTGCAATGCGTGGAAGCCGAATACTATCATCTTATCAAAACAAAAGCCTCAAAATGTTTTAAACATGACCTTTCATTCAATTGCATTCGCATTCCAAGATCTTTCCTGCAACTGAATTATTCAAAATATTCTAGAGAACTCGCAATACTTTACATTGTAGGCCTACCTATTTTAGCTGTTGCTGTGAAATAATAAAATTTGAAGTAATGCAGTTCGCAGTTTTATATACGTAGGGTACATTGGCTCAGAAATTTTGTTATAAAAAAATACAACATTGATTCTAGCAATGTAGCAAAAGCGAAATGGTTGTGCAGCTGCAGTTATCCTCTTTCCGGAATACCTTAACTGAACTTAGAAAGCAACTGCTGAGAGGAAACGACAGTTTCATTATTTGAAACAAACGTATGAAAGGGCTCCAACATGCCGAGAAATGTGGAGATCGGTCCAATGAGGACAATTATACTTTGGGAAAGTGCACTGCGCTATCCCACTGAGATTTGAAGAAACAGTTTGAGGTCTCAAAAACCGACAGTTACGAAGGCACTTGTATCAAAATGGGTAGTAATAACTAGGTAGGTATATTATGTAGAACCATTTCTTTTTTCAGTTCATCTCTATACTCAAAATATCTACGCATGGAACTGTGAGAAAATGTATCTAAGAAAAAAATCAATATTTACTGCAATTACATAAGTACGTATATTGAACGACTCTGCACTTCACAAGTTATCGGAATGAACTAGCATTGTAATCCTCACATTGATACAATAAAATCAATATTAGTAACAAATTGCGAGTTTCGAACAGAGACGCACTTGTCAATTGTAAGATTTCAGATCAGGCAATGAAGTAGGCAATTGGAAATAATTTAAATTATTAGATTAATTTTGTATTCATTTACTTTTTTTTTGTTAAACATATTTTACAAGCTACCCTTCTTTGCCAAATTAATTTTTCACGTGTAATTTGTGAATCGCAAGCAACTAAGATTGTCAACAAATATGACTTCAATATTTTTTAATATACCAACAGAATAACATCAAATATTTCACAAATTCGGTTAAAAGGAACAACTTAAATTTTTAACTTTTTAATACAGTAAGCTTATACTTCGGGGTTACAATACGTGCAGTATCTAGGTCTATGATGCATATTGATTTGTTTTTTTGGGGGAAAACGTGTTTGTGATGGATTTAACTCCTGAATTTCGATCTGACAAGTCAAGAACTCAAATGTTGCAAGTCTTGTGAATAGTAGCGTAATTTTGTGCGCATATGCAATTGACATTCGTGTAGATCAAGCTTTCATTCTCTTTGGTTGCAAGGAGGCGAAAGAAGATTTCAGACGTGAATACAATATTGTACAATTTTAGAGAAGAGTCTTTTTCATACTCGTAAAAGAATGAATTTGATTTTGTGAAATTTATCTTCAAGTGTGCATGCAGCATTTGGTAAACCCAGTTATCATAAAAGTTTTGTAATTTTATTTTTATTACTGCCATTAACCATCTCAAAAATAACGGCTTCACTATTTCGTTTGCTATAACTACAGTGGTGGTCATATACGCTTCACGATAATATTCAGTATTTTATTGGCTAAAAATTATGTTGATGCAGCTAGTAAATGCGTTTGATATTAAAATTGCTACTTTCTCAAAGTGTTTTATTTACATGACCACCACTGTATATTTCTCAAGTGTATTGCTCAAGTATACTCAAATTTCTAGAATTCATAACTTTTAATTGCGTGTGCAGCCTGCGCGTTTTCAAAACACTTTAAAACGTTAATGTTAAAAAGAAGTAATGTCATTGCTTAACATATAATAAAATGCCCGAATTACTTGAAGGACAAGTAATGTAATCAGGCTCTGTAGATTAAAGTAACTACGAAAGCCAGCTCCTATTCATTCACAGAATCCCTACCGAAACTAAATATGCTTTTGTCTCTAATAGTAAATTATGATAAATCAAAGCGCAATGCTCAATGCTCTGATCTCTTTGAAATCATAAAAATAATAAGCGGAAATTTTGATTCATCATGTTATAAAACGTAAATTGAGAAAAATCCAATTCCCGCAAACTAAGTTTCCTATTAAATGAAGCTTAAATGTGACATACATTTAACGAGATCATTCCTAAATAATTCCAGTAGAATTCGTTTATCAAATGACGTGATGTTATTACGCTTCGCTTAAATGTCAATCCCCTACAGATGACACTTAAACGAATTCCACTGTAATTGTACAAAGTATACATACAGTATAATCATTATGATAAAATTCAAAATTTGTTCGATTTCATGAAAACAAACTACCATGTATACATTTGTGCAGGTGCATAGGCATTACATTTACTTTATCACATTACAATTCCAATTTACAATTCTCGGTGTGAATACCAATAATATATCGATCCCTTCCCTATAGAGGTCAGTCTTATGTTCAGTTAACGAGTTGTTTATTATGTTCATCACAGCAGCACTGATTGAGGTTGTGTCAAGTCATTCGTAATACATTTACTAATGTAATAGCTGAATACAACTCTTACAGACAATTGCGTCGTCTGTATACATTTAAGCAATATGGCCCCTTAATGCTGACCGAATATTTGCTGTCTTCAGACCCCATAAACTGGCAACAAAACATGCAATTACCACTGACACGCAGCTGTTATCGTGCAACATGCGATATATTAGCTTTTTGGTTATTGCGCAATAGCTCTAAATACTATGTATAAGGAGGAAAAAGTCCGGCTTCAGTAATTTGTAAAATTCGCTTTAAAGTGCAATATCACCACGCTACTCTGCAAGTTATGTGTCCTATAAAATGATGATGCAGACTGCATCACGGTGCAAACGAGCGCGCATGCGCATGACGACACTTTCGTCTCATTTTGCATTGCAAATTCGCACGCACTCTGCACATGCGAGTGAACAAAAATACCTAATCGACTAATTTCCATGCCGATTAACCACTAATCGCATCAGACTTGGAACAGAAAGAAAAATCCGTCAGCCGTGAATTGCGAATTTCCTTGCTTGAAGGCTTCAGATTTCAAATCCTTCCTCAAATATAAACATTAAAAGCTAATAACATACACATCAAAAATGCAAGCTTAAACTTGTAAAAAGTAATATTGCGAAATATATTTAAAGTTGAACTGTTGGGCATTTTGACTTGGCATTGATTCATTTTCACAGGTGCATAAATATCAATAAAAGGCGCTTCACTCAAATTACTTTTAAAAAACAACAAAGAAATAGTAAATCAGTGAAATTCATGTTTTGAAATAAGTTACAAAAGATTATGTGCACATATAGATTGTACAAATAATTATGCCACGTATTTGTTACTGTAAAAAAAACAATATTGTTACAATATAATTTATCTGGACCGTTCTTTTACGAAAATTGTAGTTTGATTAGCTTTTCCACAAGAACACCATTTTATGGGATCGATTTCGTACATTGTTGTCGCCCTTTGACATACTCGTACTAGCAAAGGAAGAAACGCAACCAAGGCCGTGACAGCATCGTTTGCACTACAACACCATATAGAAAAATCCAGAATAAAAAATGTGCATTTTGATCACCAGAATACATTAGATCCTACAATCGAATGAACAAAACGAATTTGTGAACCATGATCAAACAGAAGATAAATAAATATCTTACTAACTTCATGCAAAATGTAACGTGCTAAAAAGTAATTTAGTTTGCACTTGCTTCGCTAATAATTTATTTATAAGCCACGTAGGCCGTTATTCTTTTTAAACTCATAAAGAGGTTGAATTTCTATCTTTAAGGGGAATTGCGTCCCCCCAAAAAAGGGGGCAACTCAAAGAAATGTACCAATTCACTTTCAAATTTTAGATGCACGAGGTTGTGCCATGACCAAAATTGCGTCAAGATATTGGCACTTTGCATTTCGTCAATATTCTGGACATGCAGATATTTGTGGAGATTTCCAGGTTTGGAAATGTATTACTTACTTCATAAAAATAAAGGTTACGAGAATATTAAAATCTGCTTCAGATCGGATTGACGGTTATGAAGATCGATAGAAAAATGGTGTATACACCGTGTCACACAGACATGGACAAGGTAGGCAGTTATTGGTTGCCCATGCGCACAACGTTTGTAATTTCATAATGATTGACAGCTGCTATCTCCCTGTCCCAAATCCAAACTTGAAAATTTCATCCACATTCAGTGGAAAGTGATTTAGAGACACTAAAGTCCTAAACATCGAAAACATGATCTTCTTTAAAATTACAAGGAGGTCTAACTTACTATCTTAAAACGGAAAAACATTTGCATAATGTTGGAAAAGTATGGAACTTTATGCAAAAGAGCAAGTCAGTGAGTGTTTTGTGAAAACGAAAACTCACAAAAAACGCAATGGGATAACGTTGCATCGTTTTCCAACAAATTTAACTGACAAAGCAATGTGGATAAGGAAACTAAGATGCTAAACCGAGTGGAATGCCATAGTCATCTCATGGTTGAATCGCCTTGGCTATATTACCTACATATTGTTCCCATTCAAGCCAAACTTTCTCTGCTTTTCTTCATAACAGCTAAAGAGTTCCCATTTCTTATATATTGATTAAATGAAGTATTAACACTTGTAATATGCAGAGTAAACCGGGTCTTAGCAGTCATTGACGGCATTGTAAAATAACAGATGCAGGCTTAACTGAAGATTTGTAGTCATTATTAAAATAAGATGATGAAAATCAATATGATCTAAAAAAAATCAGAAAAGGGTTAAAAGAAATGCGATAAACTGAAAGCATCTTACATGCACATGCACTAAGAATATTACTGAAATCGGGTTAACTTCCTTACCTTTATGTAGGAGAAGAGTTTTTCTCGAGTTTTTCCGGGGACATTCTGCTGCAGAAGAATTAAATCTATTTCTTGGATCACAGCTGAGCATACATCAGCCACAACTTCTACCAATTGCGGCTCAAGGGCCGTCACGAGCAGCTGAAACGAGAAAAGGAAAACACGAGGACTCAGAAAATGCCATCATATTTCAATCGATATCACAATCCAAAATCCATCCACTTTTTATTCTACCGTTTGACACTTTGTGAAGCAATATTAGAAACTCGTATCAAAGCATTCTGGAAATATGTCACATTTTCTTTTCGTACAAAAAAAAACTATCAGCTGTGGTATGATGTTTTATTTATCAGAAATAGCTTATTAATTGAATACCTGTATAAAATATAACTTTTGATCTGAACTCTCTGTCAAACAAGCTTGCTTAAAATCTTCGATTTTATTCCGAATTATTCTACGTAGAACACAATCAGACATACTCAACACTACATAACTGCATTAATTATTATTTTCCAACTGTAATTTAACTGTAGGAGCCAATATTATACTCCAAGATTTAGTTGGCATAGCTACTTAATAATATTGGTACGCATCGAGAATGAAAATATGTTCTTTGTCCATCGCAACTGCAGCATTTCACCGAAAACACTGAAAATGAATAGTCATTCACAACGTGCACTGGTCCACGAAGTTCGTTTTTTTTTCATTAAAATATTTTTATACTCCTTTTGTAAGAAAGCAGTCTTTGATAGCCAATTATAAATAATTAATAGGGACACTTTTGAAATTAGTGAAGCATGTTATACCCAGAGATAATTCTCTAATTGAATTATTCTGCCGCAAATTACTACACTCCCCTGATGTCATAAATTTCAATATCTTTTTCACTTAAATTCCGTAAGACTCATTATCGGGATTTTTTTTTAATTTCGAACATGTTACCATTATTCTCTAATATGCGGAAGTAAATGCGTGACGTAAAATTACGACGCGATTTATTCATTAATAATACAATAAACTTCAGGACAACAGATAACATTGCATTTTTTTCGACAAGGATTTCTACTGTAGTTTATGCTATTTTCTGGCTACACTGCGTAATCTGCCTTCCCTGCAAAAGCTTTCACAACACCTACCGTGGCACTCATGCCCTTCCTCAGGAAATTACCAAGGGGTGGTTTTGACACTAATTAGGGGACGCTCTACAACTTTCCAATTGGAAGTACTGACCTAACTCTCTTAGTTTGCAAGATAGAAATTCAATGACCTTGAAGCTTGAAGCCAAGGTCACTTCTGGCTAGTGCACCGGAAGCACCGTCACCCACTGATGACTTCATCTGTTATCATTCGACTTCCTATCTGGCGTCATTTTCAAGTTTTCATCAAACAGGCATGACTTTCTTACCACCCTGTATATTACATTAAGATATATTCATAAAGCTGCTCAGCTTGGATCTCTATATTGGCTCCAAATGACCATTTTTGACTGTATAATCGAATCCCAAACTAATAATTTTGATACACTGAATTTGTAAAGTCCTCTTCAACTTAAAAAATAAGAGCGCTTCTATTCATTCTTTACCGTATGTGGCACATTGAAAATCGCTTCAGACTACAATGTCTGACGAACTGCAGCACGGTGCACAGCAGCAGTTGCAGATTGCTTGCCAGAAGCAATACATCATCCAGAACACGTGTGCTTTTTAAAAACGGCTAAACCCAGTTTTCCAATACAGGCTGAAGAAGAGCAATATCGGAAATGATATTTGCGGATTAAAGACTTGTCACACGTGAAGCCTTATATACGTTTATCCATTGCTTCCAGACATATACTCAAGGCTAAAGTTTGACTGGGCAACCAACATTTCTGCAAAATGTATGTCCATCTCTAGGCTATACGTTGAGGGATTGCAAACTTACACTGATTGAGTTTCATTCCGGTTTTAACCTAGTTGAAGTGTTTATGTAATTTTGTATCTTATTACCGGCAATTTCCTTGATGATGTGGTGTTGGAGCATGACGAGATCAAGGTACGAATAAGTCGGTCGAAGTGTCTTTTCAATCCTTCAGTGGAGTCAGTTTCGTATAGGGTGAGAACAACAATTGGCATCTTTTTCCTAGAAAAGCAGCAGAATATTAGAAGTCACTACATATAAATGACACGAAATATAAATAAATAACTGGGATTCTATTAAGTTTTCATAAACGTTTGATCTCAATTGATAACCATTTCGTAAGTTAACTCTGGGCATATACAGTACAATTTTTTCAGATATAATTTGAATAATGAAAACAACTTGTTGTGAAGCATCGATGTTTCTAGAGTATCAACTCCTGGTGGGAATTGAACTGTATTCATTCAGAACATTCAATAACTGTTAATATGGAGACTGTGATCAGCTTCTCTTGTACAAAGCACACAGGTACATTCACACGTACACGTGTCAACGAGAACGAAACAAATATAGGGTATGTGTATATTATCTGCTACAGTGGAACTAACCTAGAAATGTTGGGAGCAACGGTAATGAAGGTGTGGAATCCGTTGACCACTTCGACACATTGATCGAAGAAAAGGGCCACACTCAAGTGATGAGGTTGCTCACAGCATCCCGATCTCACTTGGTTGCACCAACACCACCCAAACTTTCTTATCAACTTCTCCATAAATGGGAAAGCAAATGTAATGTGCTGTCTTCCACTTCGGATGGAAAAGCTCTTTATGGCCTGCTCAACAAACAAAATCGTTGCATGCACGATTCGTTTCGAATATCGATTTCAACGCGCACCACCAGCTTCAACTATTTTGCATATTTTCCACGAACACGAGTCCACATAAATTGTCAATTTACCCCAAAGAAAGAAAAAAACTGCCCTGTGTAACCGATATGAGGACAAGATTATCCAGTTCCCCTATTTTTATTGGCCGTTTCCTAGACATTCATGATGTTTATCTTCCCATTCAGTTTTAAACGCCAATATAAATTGCATTAAAGAACAGGCTATTGACTTTAGAGTAAGACAAACCAGTGTATTTTTCTTCAAAGTTACTCTAAAATGAAGGGGACTATTCAATTGTGCCATAGACTAGAGTTTCCATGACCTCATGTTAAATTTATTGCACGGGAATCGCGGTCGTCTGAAGTCAAATAATTACCTACGTACATTAAAAGAGCTCTCAATGTCTTGCATGCATAAGCTACTGGCATTATTTCTTTTAAAAACTTTGTTTAAATAAATTTGATTTAAGAAGAAATAATTGTGCAAAAAATAATTTAAATACTGCCATTCACCCGGAAGCGAAATAAAAAGTAAAGGAATTTGACAATGAACTTACTATAGAATACCAAGAAAAAATTACAGAAAATAAAAGGTTATTGAAATAGTTACTTGTTGGACATTGTCCGGTAGGCACCCAATCAATCCCATTGTTAGTCGCTCAGAAGCCGGTTGTAATTTCTGGTGAGTTTCAGAAGTTGTAACATCACTTGCCTTTCTCATTTTCCACATTGAAACACTGAAAGGTGAAGGAATCCATGCTCAGCAACGTATATATCCACCATAAACGCATTCATTCTACATTCTGTGGTTCTCGGAAATGCATTTAAGTACATAGTAGTATAATTGCAGCATATAAAATTGTCCCACATGTATAGCATGTATGCAACTTAAGAGCTAGCAATAAACATCATATTCGTGGATTACTGTTCGGACATTAAATTTTACCTTTATCTTTCTACAATAATTCCTTAATTGTTGACAAAATTGTTTCTCAGGGGGAAGCAAACCATTGTTTGGACGTAGGAATTGCAGTTGGATAATAATCACCATTATTAATTTTCACTTCAGCTGTTAATATCCGCATCATTTCTGAGAGAACCGCCATTAAAAGGCATTCTATGAAGCGTAGGTAATTAATTTGCAATCAAATAAAGCTACTAAAGAAAGATTTACTGCCCGTCTGCTCCAACATATATGCTGTATATACGGATTCTAAATTTAATAATGTCAAATATAGGTTCCAAAGGTATAGTATACATATACAGTCTGTGTTCTCAGCATCTTAAATTAGTGTTCGCTTGTGATCGCACATTTTTTCCAAACTTGTCTTCAGACATATTATTTGTTATAGGCTTGATTATTTACGCTAGTTTATTGAGGTATATAGAAACCCTGCTGTATTAGCCAAATTTAATGGACCATTATAATTATAATTAGATACAGCGATACTTAACTTGTACATGTAAATTAATCGCCACATTTTAGACCAAAATTCTTCTTTCAACAAATATGTTTTCTTTTAGCGCTCATCATTCATTCACTATTGAATTACTGAATAATTCGAAAATAATTTTCTTCTAATATATTTGATATGTGGTACGTCGTATAAACAAAAACCAACTAGCAAACTGGACAACTGAATTCCTATTCCTATTTCATTTTGAAACGCTAAATATCAGGGGAAAACAATCAGACCCCAGTTTTGTCAAGTTGAATGCGTGAACTTTTTACAAAGTAACGAAGTTTATAGGTTGGGGTCCATAAAGTCTATCAGTAGTAATTCTATGGTCGTTAACAAGGAAACCACAGCTTACATTCATTCAATATATTCTTAACAATTGTATATAAAGATAGATACATTGATTTACCTTGTGTTATCCGTTTCCAAGCAAGGTTGTTGGCAATCAAAGGTTGTCATCGAGTTGAGATGTGTTAGTTATTTGCTTGTCGATATCTTCTAGCTGCCAGAGTCTATCGAACAACTCTGTTGATCAGCTCTCGGCAATGTGCTTTGGTATTGTTGTTGTTTCACGTCTCCGATCCACGGTTATCAGTGTCAGAGGACCCCAAGACATGATCTTACAGCAGCAGGGGGTCACAACAGGTTGCAGGGTTCCCACGCTGACGGCACCACATTATCAATAAACCTCATCCTCTTCTCTTCCTGCTTCATCCCTTTTGCACCCAAGCGTCTGTGCACACGAACTGCCCAAAGACAAAAATTTATTGCGTGTTAATGTATCTCTATCTTGGCACTATACTTCGAAAAATGGCGCAATTCAAGTGTTAAACACTTTTTTTTCTTCTTCTCCAGAACTTTCATTTAGTACTGGTCGTTTGCCATGTATTTACGTTGAGCCTGCCAGCAAAATCGTGCCGTTAAATGAACATTCAGGCTACTACTATTCGCATCCAATAAACAAGAGTAAATGAATCCTGATCGAGTAAAAGCATCGTGCATCCGGCGTATGATCTTCAGTACACATAAGTTACACGGTAAATAAGAGCAAAATTGCTCAGATACAACGAGCTGGATTAATTGAGCAATATTTCGGAAAAGTTTCACGGCAACTTTTTTGGTTTATTACAAGCTAACATTAAATAATACCTGCCCTACCGTGTACAGATTTTATTAAAACATAAGAAATGAGCTGGTAGTTACACAAACAAATTCCAAGTTCAGATCAGATTTGTAAAATGGTACAAATGCATTTCATAATTCCAATAAGATTATCTGCATGAGAAAGCAGCAAAAATCACTTGGAATCTATTCCAATTTGCTTTTTATGGTGCCTTGTGGGTCCTTTGTCCAAGTACTGCTAGGAAGTAACACATGTTTATGGGTAGGGGCAAGAGAAGCAACAATATGGGAACTGGGAGTTGTGCTTTGTTGCCTATTCGATTAGGCCTGAGAATATCACAGATGTTCCTAGTCCAATGGCATCGCTTAATTAAACATATTTAGGTATTATAATCTGCCTAACATCCTAGACGCACAACATCTAGATTTCATTTACGTATAGGTATTTAATATTAAAATTTCATTCAACCGGACTGTGCGTCTTGTATCATAAAATAACCTAAAGGTCTATTTCCTGTGGTTTATTAACTCGTATTTTGCAGACCAATTGAACAACTGTCCAGTGTAGCCAGCCAATCAGACATGTACATTACAAATCAACAAGAACTCCTATAAACGATGTTATCGGTTATTGCCTTCACAAAAATCTACAAACCCTTCACTGTTAAATATATCATTATTACTATTACGGGTCTGCTGCTGTCAAATACTACGTACGAAGGAATCGCACAAGAGCTTTCATTTAATGAACAAAATAAGGTTATTGAAAAGTCCCACTGATGATAGTACGTGGCTCGCCGTGTGAAATACGCATTTCCTGAGCTAGACAATGGTTACCGGGACTCCTACACCTATAAACCATAGTTTTGACGTCTATTCGCACAGAATTTCAGAGATGTGCGCAGCAATTTCACTGGAAATAATTCGATAATACTCCACACTCATTCACCCAAACATTGGTATCTGCAGCAACCTATTACTGCCAAGCGATTTATCTCGTTTATAATCCGATTGCCAGCAGTGTTGGTAGGTATATACACCACGCCCATTTTCTCAAGCTTTTCCCAGCTTCCACATTAAAAATATATGGTACGTGTTCTTGCCATATATTTTCCATTACTTTCTGGTTATAACGGTCCACTGTTGATAGCATAAAAGGAAACGGTTTGTATATTACACCGGTACATCGTATTTAAGTCCTTAAATATATTATGAAGAGAGAAATTGCATTTTTTCCCCAGTCGAAGATGGTTAGGCTTTAGTTGTGGCGAAATATGTGCTCACATACTGCCAATGAGGGCTGATGACGGCTTAAGAGAATAGCCTTATTGCGTGCTCCGAATGCAATTTCCAACATCGTTATAAGGTTTTGGGCTCTCCAAGCGTATCAATAACAGGATTTCCAGTGTTATAGAACGGTTCAACATACACTTGTTTTAGAGACCAGTTAATAGCAAAAAGGCTGCTGACGTGAAATTCCCAAAACCATTCAATTCGCAGCTGCTCCACCTCTGCTACGTTTCACTTAAAAGTTACTGTATTGTACCAATTTGAATGTCCTCTTCAACGTCCTAATTTGAGCTTTTGCTCCAGCTATTGTATTCAAAAAGTTAGGTTTTGGATAACCTTGAAGGAATTTGCAAAGGTCAAATATTTTGGCACCACTGGGTAGAGCACCCCTGACTTGCTGTCACCGCATATTCAGATCTTTAATATATGCGATAATGTAAAAGTTTTTTGGGGGGCAAGGACTTTTGCCTCACCCTGTATAGCTATGTCGTAAATCGTAATCCAAAGGTTTTTCTCAGTTTTGTTCAGCAGCTTCTTTATCTTTTTTACAACATTTTATTCACAATACACGATGATGACATTCAACCTCAACCACAGAAATGCTTTCAAGAATATGCTTTTTGAACTTCGGCTATTTCACGGTTAATATCTTACAGCGTCAATTTGAAAATTCTTCCAAATGTATGTTTACAGTGTACAGGAAAAGCTGTTCTTTGATTGCTTGAAAGTGGAAATTATATGAGAACCAGTCCAAGCACATCAATTTCTTTCCCTTCTCTCACATATATATCTCGGCAGTTTCTTCTATTTAGACCTTGATGATGACTCTGTGATTGAGTCGAAACCGGTTGTCATAAGAAACACGTGTATGTTCTAAATTGATGTGACCGTTCTTTGATTTTCAATTTTAATAAATTGCATGCGAACAGCTACATAACCAATCTCATTTTTAATAACAACTCTCTGGAATGCTCGTGACATTTACCTTTTTATTAATTTATTAATATCAAAGTTAATATCAAACAAATGCTTCCCGCACAGAATTTAGAAATGAAAATATACCTGAATCTCAATCTGCAATTGTATAGACAATTCTGCCAGGCGATTTGAGCAAACATTTGCCATCGAACTGCAATAAAACCTTTCAGTAGTCGGAAGAATAAATGAGCTTCATACCCGTGAGATGCTTTTTAAATGATGCAATTTGCCATACTCAAGAGTTTTATTGCGATGTTTGACATTTTGGTACTTGGGGAAATCGATACGCTGTTCCTTCTATTGACACTCATTTCTGAACTTTTACTATTATCAAAACTTTCGCAAATAGCACTTACGTTTGTTTATTATTTAGTTAAAAATACAAGGCCCCCCGATTACAATAATGAAGCGTTTATTTGCAATATTAGGCTATATACCATAATAACAACGGCATAAGACAGCAAATTCTAACTTATAACGAATTAAGAATCGAAATGTTTGTATATCTTGCAATATTTATACAGCTGTACCCTTGGGGATTTGCAACATTACAACCGAAGAATGGGCATTTCATTAACTTTTGAGTTGCACACAGGATCCCATTGGAATACGTACGTGTTTGTCAAGGTAGCCGTGATTTCTGAACGTTTTAGTTATGAATCTGTGCACACAAATGAGGCTATGACAGTCCAAATGGGAAATGCATGGCTTAGAAAGCCCGGGTTAGATTGGGCACATCCATTTGTCGCATGAGTAATTGGAGCGACAATGGTGTGCACTTCAACGAGATTGAACTTTCTGCTGTAGCTTGGGGGAAATGGGGTGAAGACTGACATGACGTACGTATACCTACTTACTTTTACATACAATATAACCATTAGGTGGCAGTAAAAAATAGAGAATTATGCATGAATGATCGATTTGATGCACTTGTGCATTCTAAATACTAATACGTTATAAATTAACTAAAGAGGCTAGTGGCATTTCATTAGTTGCATAATTAATAAAAAAAAATAAATAAAACGGAGTAAATAATGTTAGAGAATGGGAACCTTGAATTTGAGAGAATTTTGAACCAATAAGGCAAATTTATACGCCATTGCCGCGTGCTATTGTAGCTACAAGTACAGTGAAACCTGTATAGTTGGACACCTGAAAATGTTGGCCACCTGGTCAAGTTGACCACTTTTTGTAAGCACAGAATCGCTTCCATAGAGTTAACATTGTGGTACCCCTGGATATTTTGGACACCTGTCTACCTTAGACATTGGACGGGGCAATCTGCACGAAATGATAGCAAACCTATTCAAGTTGGACGTTTTCACTGCATTACTGGGCACCTTTGGGGTCGCTTTAAGGTCATTTTCCAGACCACGTGACTGCAAGCGACAGAATTAGAGCTGTAAGATGTGGAGTAATGTAACATCTCACAGCTCATGAAATATGCTGCAGATAATGATGCAGAACTTTTTGAAACTCTCACTTCAATCTGGGTGGCAAGCAATTTTAATTTGAAAAGAAAACAAACCAATATTACCAATTATTTTAATAAATTGTAAAAGTATATTATCTTGTTCACATGTACAATTATATGTATGTTTTTTTACCTCTTTAGTGTTTTATGATAAAAGCAAGCAAAAAAAAATATAATTTTTTTCACCCCTGAATAAATTGGACAACTGTCTAACTTGGACGCTTTTTGGCTGCACCGATGGTGTCCAACGTAGACAGGTTTCACTGTATAATACACTGTAGAAAATAAAATAGGTAAAATGTATGCAACTTGTCACAACCTGAATGGCTTAACATAATACACCTACTGGTCTCAGACTATAGTTTTCTAACACAATGCGGGATGGTTCAATTTGCGGCAGTACATAAACATAAAGAGTATACTTCTTCAGCATTTTAACAATGCCATTGTCCCTACTTAATTCGTTTATCGTCATTCAATAGGCATTGATTGGACTGCCATCCTGCATGCCCTTTGCGGCACAAGAGGGCGCACCTGCCACAATTAAAAGAAAATGGATCCGAGTGCGCCATGGGACACTTTAGCAGACAGTGTCATTGTGACGACAGATTCTTCAAGCAACGCCAATACGTCGGGAAACATAACAGAAAATCCTCAAATGTCCAAAGGCCCAGTGACAGTTGTTCCAACGTCCCTCATAGTGGTCATGTACTTAATGTACATAACGATAATCATTGTTGCCATCGGTGGCAATGGAATTGTGTGCTACATTGTTATGGCCTACCAGCGCATGCGTACTGTCACCAACTTCTTCATCTTCAATTTGGCTATCGGAGATATCCTGATGGCCACTCTGTGCATCCCCTTCTCGTTTGTAGCAAATTTGGTGCTTTTCTACTGGCCGTTTGGGGCCATCATGTGTACAATAGTTACGTACGCCCAGTGTGTATCAGTGTTCGTCAGTGCATACACCTTGGTTGCAATCAGCATTGATAGGTATATTGCCATCATCTATCCCTTGCGCCCCCGGATGACCAAGCTACAAGCCAAAGTTATCATCTTGTTAGTGTGGGTTGTGGCACTGGTCACCCCACTGCCGACGGCCATTTTCTCCAAGTTACACAGACCACAAAACTGGTCATACGTAGGTATAAGCACATTTAATCTAAATCGTTTTTCGTCCATCTTGTTTGCTTGTGTTCCACAAGTTTACAAGTTTCCTAATCGACCCCTTCCTAAAAATTTCAAATCCTTTTACGCATTTGAAACGCGCAATTTAATTACAGTTTCGTTTAATTTTTAATTTATAAACATAACGGAAAACAGGCTTTACGGATAACAAAACTGAATTTTCCATTTATTTATCGAGGCAAGATCTTAAAAAATTCAGAGCGCTTCTTAAGAACTTCAATCTGCATTTCATCAAATATTTACTTTTTTACAGACTTACTTAAATTTTTAATCTTCGCAAAACAACGTTTTATTATATTGCTGGGAAGTCCGTCATTCAAACACTATTTGGAAGAAAATACGACATACATATCAAATCCATACATGTTCTGTGTGTTGAACTTAAAGTCGGTTTTCCTGTCACAAATTGCCCGAAAGTTCTCGAATTATTTTCAGTCTATATTCGAAATAAATTCCTCATATGTAATCCATGACATCATTCAACTCCGTATTTCCTGACATTATGCAAATTAATTCGCTCGGAGTTTAATTAAATATGCGAGTGAATTTAACATATCACACAATATCAGCTCATACAGTACATGTAGTCAAAATTTACTAATCTGTCAAAAATAACGATCGCTATAAATAAACTTCAAGTGAGTTTTATGCAGAATTCTCGTAAACATTTAATTTCACGAATAACTAAATTTTTAACAGAATATTACGTCATCAATTCCAGGTAATACAGAAGTTTGTACAGAGGTTTGGGAGTTGTCAGAGCAGCGATACTACTATAGCATGTCTTTGATGGTGAATATTTTCGTGTGTACATAATGTATTTATTAAGACGTATTCTCGCTTCTGTTGGGCATGGTGAACATTAAAACTGGGAAGATTGAGGATCTGTCAGGAATGGCAAATCTAATACAATCATCATTAACAGTAGATTATCCTGGAAATGCTATAATATTGCAACAATAAATACATTATGAAAATTTGATAGTCGTTCACAGAAGATGCCGGCAATATTGTAAGCCGTAGGAGCACGTTTTGATTTTGCATTGTACACCACATTTCACGCTGCTCATATTCGCCATCTTTAAACTGATAACAAAAATTTACTGATGTACTCGGTCGCAGGTGCTGCAATATTTCTTCCCATTGTCAGTTCTGATTTTTACGTACGCTCGCATTGCATTCATCGTTTGGGGCAAAAGAGTCCCTGGAGAAGCAGAAGATAATCGAGACCAAAGACTGGCTGCATCAAAACGCAAGGTAAATTCACTACTAACAAAAATACATGTGCGCATTTTCAGCATGGGAAAGGGCCTACAGTTATTTTTTCCAATGGGTCGTTATAGGTATGCTGCAATAAGTAAATGTTGCATACTTTTTTAAATAAAATCAATTAGTGTTTCATTCACATTTTAACACAATCTGGGTGATAGGTCGTCAACCAGACAATGAGAAACATCAGCTTTGGATATTACCTGAACAACATGTCTAGTGTAATTTACGACAGTACTGTTACTACTGCGGCATTTTTGACTACATTCCTAGTGTTATTTACTATACAATAAAGAACGTGCATTCCCAGATTATGTTGTAGTAAAATTCCCCTCGCGCCAGAACAGGAAAACAATCACACAGCATGTTATGTCCCTACTAAAATATATACTCATCTCATAGGAAGATATTTTGCCCTGGATATAGGGCTGGTGAAATCATTAAACCCGTTTATATACCAGCTCGCCCCTTCTTTATTTGACATGTCACGAGTATCTGGTTAAAGGATGATAGATGTGCTCATATATATTTTCATGCACTTGGTAATTGGCCTCATAATATAAATCCGCTTTCTTCTATCATGTGACATCAAACCCATCTGCTCTAAGCATGACCTAACCCAACCCATACAACTGCATCTCACATTATTATTATTATAACCTCAAGAATTTCCCGAATGCGAATGCACTTGGCATCAAATACAGCAAACGACATGCAATTTTCATAATTTATGGCCGTAACATTGCATTTTACGACTGCTGAAAAATTCATACACACGTCCATGTTGGAATTTCCTGTTCAAATAGAGCGGCAATTTGCTGGAACACTTTGCTGTGCAAATTTCCACACAACACGCAATGCAATTAAATTTCGTGGAATATAACTAATTTAATCTGTGTAACAGATAGACTACCACTCAAAGTTTCCTTACTGATTATGTAGTTGTAAATATCGTTTCAGTTAAATTCCCTTACAATTAATATATTCTTAGACAAACGGCATTTATGATCTAATAATGTATACCAAGTATTTAATGCCTACAATAACACGTGCTATACGTATGGAAACCAAATACTTACACAAGTCTGGCAACCAACAAGCTGCTGCAATTGAAAGAAAATTCATTGCATAGTCCACAAGATAATTAAAATAAATTTACACCTTATAAAATTTAAAAATTGTAAAGTTTAATATCTACAGTATAAGTATTGTATTTTTAAACATTGATTAGAATTTTTTGTGTCTTGCAAAAACCCTTCTTTTTATTCATAAATTTGAAGAAACCTTCAATTTTATAACGAACTGCAGCATTAGATGGCTGTAGATAAAGGTTAAATGCAATGGAACTAAATCGCGGACTAACGAATGAGTAAATAAGAATTAATTACATGTCACAGTTTGCCGGTCATAAGCGCCCATGTCACACTACGATCATTTAATAAGAGGAGGGTTTTGGCACATTAGCACAATTTTATACTTAAATGCTATGCATTCGTTGGCAACAACAAGCAGCCGTTCTCAACTGACTTCGTGCAGTCCATTATAAGACCATGATAGGGTAGTCTACATATGTATAGTAAAAATTAATAATATACAATCACTGGGGACTTCTATGTGCATGAACTGTGCTTGTTCTAACTAAGCAACTGTTATTTGATAAACTGGTCCATAGAAGAATCGCATATGCGACTTCTAGACTTAGCAGCAGGATACACATGTTCTCATACGTTTGATGAGAAATTTATTGACAATGTGACAGGATGAAAATAGTTCTAGCTCTAGATCATATTTCAATGTACCAAGGACAGGAGGGATTCTTTGGGAGTGACCATCGTGTATGCTCTGAACTGGACATTTATGCTTATGTCAAACTCAATGCATGTCAACATTGAGTAGTGATCTCGATAGTTTGCGTTGAAGCATTTGGCGATTTTTTGAATGAAGAAACTCTGTCCTTTCTTGACCTTAGCTATCTATGCCTGTGCGCTTTTCTTCTTTCTTCCTCTTTCTATCTCTCTTTGCAGATGATTAAAATGATGATCACCTGCGTGACCGCTTTCACTCTGTGCTGGCTGCCTTTCAACACCCTGCTTGTGGTGGCGGACGAATACCCGTACATTTATCAGTACGAGAACCTGGTCTATATCTGGTTCGTGCTTCATTGGCTATCGATGAGCCACTCTTGCTGCCATCCTCTCATATATTGTTGGATGAGCTCGAAATTCCGCGACGGCTTCCGCTACGTGTGCCATTGCAGTTGTCTGCACGGGAACGAACTGCGCAAAACGCCTGAATTCCTGCCAAAATCGACCCTCACCTCCACTTGCACTCCGCAGCGACGCTTTCCCCATCTCCAAGGGTCCACTTAACATGACCATCGCCTGTGTGAGTGTCCATCCTCTCTCGTTTTTCCACCGAGAATAATTGCATCCAACATAAGCATGTGGCGCGCGAATATCCACCTAATCAGTACACCCTTCTGTAGATATCTAAGCATGATATTGGCAGCAGTGACTGTTGACTTTACAGCAAGCTTCACTGTACTGTCACATTTCTATTCCTACAGACATTTATTTCATGTGTTCAGGTTCTTAAAGAAATTGAAACTTCGCTGTGACCAAGCTATACATTTCAGTCATCTACCCTTTTCTAATATCACCTGCATTCCACCACTTATTGCAGTAGTTTCCTACTAAATGTGCCGCACTGTAAATAAATAATTTCCATTTTCACCCGTCTAAATTACTCACCTGTCCCAAAATTCATTGAAGATAGGATCTGGCATTTACTTCTACTCCCAGTTTGGAATTAGGTAGCTGAATAACTACATAATGTGAATAATACTCCTGATAAATGTTAGTCAGTAGAAAGGGTATTCCATGAAGACGTTAATATCGTGTTTAGTATGCATACACCCATCCAAAGTTATTGAAGTTCAAATTTAGCCACGAATTAAATGTGCATTAGCAAGTAATTAACTGAAATAGGCATTTTTTATGGGATTGAAAATAAGATACCGGGCGGATTACATGGATCTAACTGAATAATGAATGAATTCTTGTACGGTGACAACGCGATTGCTTGTAAGACGTTGAATTGATGTTGCTGTTCGGGATGCAGATGGTCAAGATGATGATCACAGTGGTTGTTATCTTCGCTCTGTGTTGGATGCCACTGAACGTCGTTAATCTGATTGGGGACAACGATGAGAGCTTCTGGCTGCTGCCACACGCCTATTACGTTTGGTTTTTGGCTCACTGGCTGGCAATGTCGCACGCATGTTACAATCCCATCGTTTACTGCTGGATGAATGCTCGTTTCCGAGATGGATTCAGACATGCATTCCGACGTGTGCCATGCTCCAGGTGTCTATTGGTCAGACGTCGGCAGGATGACGAAAATGGCTTGAAGAGGTGCAACACTTACACCACATCGTACACGAGCGTGAGGACAACAAGTCTGAGAGGGGTGTTGCGTACAGGAAGTGGTGGACAAACGGGCAACAACAAGGTGCATCGAGCCAATTACGTCGGAGGTAGAGCTCAGGACGAAATGCACATCTTCAAGAGCAATCACAACAGCAACCCATACGAAGATGACCCTACCAGTGAGTGTAACTTCTGACAATTGCACAAAGTTTCTCCGACTAATCTGATCTCAAATATCGCTGCAACTATTTTCTTGGCGCAACATTCACCCATTGTGTCTCTCTCTATATACATACATCATAGTTTCATAAGTCACATCTTTGCCATCTACGACACATTTTAAAGTGTTTGTCCACCTGTGTACATGCTTCAGCACCGCACCAATATCTGCAACAAGCCTTAACACCAGCCAGGATATCGTTTCTTTCATGTAGTGCAAAGTAACCTTTGGTTCAGTGTTATGTATGTAGTATGTACGTGTAACAGATGGCGTGCAGCTCAACTAAGGTATATAATACATCTTAATTCAATCGATTACTTTCATCGATCGACAGGCCATCGAGCTTTGAACTCATCGCAATATCTTAGCTGAATGGTGCGCCATCTCTGACAGGTTCGATTCCAAGTCAACCGCACATACAAATGGATGATGAATGTTTGCTATAACTATATCCATCATGAAAATGTTTTGTGTTCTTTGCTGCATTTTTACAAGGATGCCATGCTCAGGTATTTCAAAACCACGCCTGCGTAAAATGACTTAGCGTATGTGCCTGGTACATTTGCTACATGCAATAGTTTCATTAACTGCATATGTTTAGAGAAAATATGATCATAAACAACATTATTATTCCTACATGTACTGGAAAATATCTAGAACTGTATTGCCAGTAAATTTTAGAACTCATCAATAGTTCGATGTTATGTCAATAACACCAATTCAGATTACTTCAATCAAAAGAATTTATGTTGCATCTCAATTAAAATATATCAGTAACTCGCATTTGAAAGAAATCCTAAATGCAGATGCTGGTCAATAATTTCCACATTCATTTCGTTTTTCTGACAAGCAACATTGGGAATTCCTGTCAGGTTTATTGCAAATTTTCTATGGAAGATATAAATCACAAGTTTTGTTAACAAAATGTTGCCCCGCAACTACTTTTTACTGGATTTTTGATTTACACTTCTCTCGGTACTGCTTGCTGTATGATCATATTTTCGACACCACTATACACACTTAATAAATATGCATGAAGAAGCAGAATATTTTTTTCCCTTCTATTACGCGGGTTATAAAACACGAACCGCTTTCCATTTTTAGCATTTTTCCTCAAAAAAATATCCCGGAAATAACTGGCTGTCATTGTCAGAGTTTTTTTTTATATATTTAAATGCTTTCCGTTTCCGTTTCGCTTCTGCAACTCTGTTATTTTGTCTTTCCTAACCAGGGAGACATCTGGTTTCCAAAGTTGCAAAGTTCATGAAGATGCAGTCAACCGACCTCTAAAGCAGATCGACTGGCATCACAAGTTAGGGCATTCACTAACAGGTCTACATTTAAGTTTCATAACTCATTTAACGCTGACCTTTGCATGGCTCCAATTGACATAACAAAGCAGCATTGAAAACTCAAAAGTGCGCTGTTAAAACTCGCAGTTAACCTTTCATTATATTGAACACTTCCGTGTAGCTATGGATCGAGAATAAGCAGACAGAAAATTCTATTACTATATGATTACGGTACAACATTAAATTTTAATGCGATGGGAATACATTTCTATATTATTTTCTTCAACAAGAAAAACCAAAGCATGCAACACACAGAGAGACCCTCAAATCCATATTTGCTAGCAGCAACTCAGGATAAGTTTATTAGCAAGGGATTGAATTACTTTTCCTAAAAGAATATTTTAAATCTTAGCCTGATGAACTAGAGAGAAATTTAGTTTCAATCCTGGATAATAAAGAAATGGATGAAAAGATATTCAGTAACGACTTCTGCAGGGTGACACTAGTTTTAAATGAAATTCCAGTCTAAACTATATGATCATAAATATCGCAGCCATAATGGCTTGTACGTGATTGGCAAGAGCGGAAAAAGGTAGACCCACAGTTAAAACCTGGCTTGAAGTACTAGCCAATAAAACCTGAAATTTTATTGAAGACATGCCACTACATTTCATTGACATTTGAAAAAATAGCGTCCTTTCTCCAAAAGAAGTATCCCTCAAAACAATTTCACGGTTATTGATCTAGGCAAATAAAATAATCTGACAATATAATTGATACAAGTGAGAAAATGAGGACATCAGTATTTAATTGCATAGAATCAAGTGTGAGCAGCAGAGAAACTACTTGCACTCGCATATTAGTTTGCATGAATGCAAATATAATGAATTTACTATCGGGAATAGAGCAATTAGATTCTTATGTAATGATGAAACACTTTTCGTGGTCACAACTTCTGTACGCTGTACATGGTCCCCAATCATACATAGCACGTTGCTTTTTATGTTGTGGTGGTTGCTCAGCCTTACATCTAAAGCCTGTCACACACGTACAGTTAATCCTTAAGGATTGGACTGGTATGGTGGCCCAAATGCGCCAAGTCAAAATTGCAATCATGAATGAAATAAATCGAAAAATAAAGTTTACATTTAAATTCAAAACAAAAGGTAGTTATACATTTAAGGTAAACATATAAATTCAAAATTAAACCGTCTTGGCGGGTTTGGGCCACCCTAGCAGTCCAATCCTTGAGGATAAACTGTACTTGTGTGGCAGGCTTAAGCTAGCTGGGTGTCGGACAGAGAAGCTGCTGCAAGGGGCTTTCCTACTTCAGCACAAATTCGCCTGTCGCCCAATCGGACATAAACTTTAAACTTTGCTCAATTGGACTAATTTCACAAAGCTAGAGTACAACTTTCACATTATGACTAGGGTTTGAATGACCATGAAAACACTATTCAAGATCACAACTTTTGCAGGCTGTACATGACCCTCCATCAGAACATTCAAATGGTTATCTTGGTTATAAAAGGAAGCATTCCAATTTGGTGGCAGGTACAACACATTTATGGGACACCCTGTATATGCAAGCTTTGCTTTGTAATCCACAATATATTCACAATTACTTACTGGCAGTAATTCGATAAAATTCTAGGGAGACGTTTCAATGTATTATTAGAAAATTGAAGAAACAAAAATGTTTCAGGACTGAAATTGAAAAAGGCTAAATGTTTTTTTTGTTTCTTTTCTTTAAGGTACAACAATGTGCTTCGATTGACTTCCGAGCTTCAAATTATACAAAACAAAGTGCATAGCTCATGATAGCAAACAAGAGAAAAATAAGGTATTTTCATTGGTGTAAATCAATGTAAGGTAATATAGAAAGGAGTTCTTAAAAACCTTGTAAAATTGTTATCGATCAACACTCGAGTAAGCTACGAAAAATAAAAAAAAATTGTACGTGTTATGCGGCATGTACAGGTGGTATACGTATTTTACGATGTAGCAAATTAAAGTGTTATAGTTTTCTATGTCATATTTGTTGTCTCGTGTTATCAAATCTATACACAACGAATGTTAATACAATTATAGTCCGTTTTGATTTTGCGATGTATAATAATGTAAGTTGAATTATACTTGTAGACAATATTACTTTCGATTGACGGTTCAGTTTTTGCCTGATAATGTTTAAAAATAGTATATTATAAAAAAGACCAATTTTACACTCCCTTCTGTGTAATGCCAACCTTTTTCGATAAAACCGTAAAATGTATTATCGCGTGCATGTACATATAGTTAATACTTTGCAA
Source organism: Glomeris maerens (assembly GCA_023279145.1). Classification (NCBI taxonomy): domain Eukaryota; kingdom Metazoa; phylum Arthropoda; class Diplopoda; order Glomerida; family Glomeridae; genus Glomeris; species Glomeris maerens. Next base: position 6,821 of record WWPM01011092.1, on the reverse strand, counting down.
GAAAATGCAGCAAGACATATTGTGTTACATAAGATATGATTGAAATTACCACAGCAGTTATAATGGCTACAAGTTCAGTTGAAACAACAAATTTTATTATGTTTGCGTTTTATCCTTATCCGATAACAAGTGTCATGGCTGAACTCAACGCGGAAGTCCATGCTTTTCATTTTCATTACCTTCTATACATTTTAGTGGCTGTCCATAGGTTTAAAAAACTTGATTACTTAAGAAAAACCTTTAATTTAGGCTACATATTTTCTACAACATACCGACTTTCAAGTTTATACTGTACAACACAGCTGCTTGCTAATAGATCTATGGAAAATGACAAAGTTAAAGGTGTTCCTGAATTTTACGTGTTCCCTGTATCTGTTACATATCAATGTAAGTTTCACCATGTTCCGCAAACCATCTTACAAAAAATATGGTACACCCCTGTCAAAATAGAGATCATGAGAAATCAGCATCAGGTTTTAACATCCTAAATCTGACATGATGAACTCAAAAAGATGATAATATTGTGCCAATTTCAGCCCAACTGTTGACAATTGCTTTCGAGCAATTTCGTTTTCTAATATTCGTGGGTCATTTGTCATCCATATTATACCTTTTGATTATCCCAATAGAGATATTAAATATGATTATAAAGTTTGAGCTATACGTATATTGACTGGCTATTTCATTACCTCCAATGTTACATACTTTGTTGCAAGAATTCCTTCACAAATGTTGCCCTATATGGCGCACAATGCATTGTCATCTTGGGAGATGACATCCTGGTTTGGAGATAGCAGTTCAACATCTTGGACGGTCATTGTATAGGAAAGTGGGAAAGAATGTCCATATATGGCTTCACTACACACATTCAGGGCCCCATTTGGTTTTGGTAAATCAAGCATTCTTTTTCGATCCTTTCTGAGGCACTTCTCCGGACAAATCTGTTAGCATCATTGCATCTCCAATACAAACAAGTGATTTTGCCATTGAAAACGGCACATTTCTGACAGTTCAATCACAACTGCAAACATAATCACTTCACATGTTCCATATTTATACGTTTTCATTTTGATTTCCACATGCCTTTACAAATACTCCTCAGCATCTGATCTTGGTGAATGCTTAGGTGCATTTCAGTCTTCCAGATCTTGCATTGCAGACGTCACACAACCAGAATAAGTAGTGACTTTAACGCTCTTTCAAACTGCGCCTTGTGCACATCCCATACACTTTGTAAACCGCATAGAAAATTGACTATCCTTCAACAGTTACGCAAATTGAATGCTCGGACTTTTATTTCCACAGCAGAGATAGAGATGGTTTCACAAATAATATCCTTTATAAGAGTATGCAAGGATCCGATCTGTGGAAAATAATCCTGGCAGTTGGAAATCAAAATTATCTAAAGCCCCTGGTTATTTTCAAATAAGATTGATGCATGTCTATAACTAAACCAACAAGAGAAGAACCAGGGGTGTGGTTTGCCCCACCCCTTTCATTCAAATTAACGAATGAAATGCAATGATGTATTTGCGATTGCCTTCTCCTGGCTAGTGATCGCCTACACGAAGCCGCCATTTTGTGTTGGATTCTATCGACAACGAAAGCACCTGGCCAAACAAATGCATAAGCAATTTTTCCCGATTGGCTCATTTTTAGCCCCTCCTCTGGTTCTTCTCTTGTTGGTGGAGTTATAGACACTGCAAAATGTTATATACCTAATGCAAATTATGAAATCCCAGGGCAATTCCAAACTCGTGTCAAATTTTCCAGGTCTATTTACATTTTGTCAAAGTCGCCTACCACACAATATTTGGTTTTCATATATCAAATATTAAGTACTTCACACACTTCAATGACAATTTACGCCAATTTGTCAGTGAAAAAATGTATGCATTTTCCTATTTAATTTCCAAGCTACAATTCCTTCCGTTTGTCAGTTTTAAAAAAGAAGCCACTTGCAAAAACTAGTTTACTTCTTAAGTAAATGGCATTGCACTAATAAATAAGAAAAGCGAAACCCACTTTGACATATACCAGCTAATTATTCAGGTATTAGTCATCAAATGGATTGCATTCAACTGCCAAGTATCTAGTTTCTTATATTCTTCATTTCTTTTACATTGGGTGAACCAGGAACAGCCCACACAATTTTCTCGCATGCAATACTTTAAAAAAAATTATATTGAAACAATGGGAAATTCGGGCTTGTTTGCTTTTGTAATCACAATATAACGGCTCACGAAATATAACTTTACTTTCCTCTTTAGTTCTTTTTCTCTTGCATAATAAATGACAAGAACAATGGGAAATCACATGCTACTATTGTGCAATTAATTATGATTATGGTACACTAAATAAAAAGAAAACCGCTGTATCACTTAATCATTATGCATAGACATTGCATGTACCCAATATGTCATGGTACATAAAGATGCGACTACAGCAGAAGTTTAGACCAGCAACAATAAAAAATAGTATTGTACTGATAAGTATGCATTACTGCACCATTTACAATTATTGTGCATCATTTGGAAACATGATAATTCATATTCTCTTGTAGGTTATTTGACTTTTATTTTTACTCTCATTAACTAACCATAAAACTTCTAATCAACACAGTATACGTATATTATCAATTGATGAAAAGCATAAAACCTGCTAGTTTTGTAGTTTTAAAAGTGTCATCTTGTTAATATCATCAATAATATGCATAATAACTATCTAAACTATCACAATATTAATGCTACAACAAATTGCGTAATGCGCATATGTAGTACGAGTACAGTATTTGAAGTCAGAACAAGCATCTTCACAAGTAAAAGTGAAGTCAGCTTTAATAAGCTTTTGTAACCATTGTGAAGCACTGTGTCAACTTAATTGACACAACTCCTAAGTCTTATTTTTTTTCTCAACTCGGATAGTTGCGTGGGATTTGACCTGAAAATGCCTATGGTTGACCCTGCTCAGCCCTAGGAGGGCAATGGTTTTCAGAAAGCTTTGCCCTCAAACTCTATATTTATACAAGGCACGATAACTACTGAATGGCACAACCATTTCCAAACTATGCTATTACTTAAGTCACGAAGTTAACAAGTGTATAGGTCTGTAAATACGCGGAACTGAATTCGAGGGAAATGGGCGAAGCAACATGATGCACTGCTATATGGGAAAGCTTTAAAAAAAAAACAGAGGAAGAAACACGTGAAAAAACCCAGCATTTACTTTCGCGCACCAGTGCCAGGTCCAAGTTCAGGGTCAATAGCCCTTCAAGTTGTGAACAGAAATTATACGGATTTTCAAGCTTGCAAATTTGGGTCATTCGAAAGTTGCCATCTGAAAAACAACGATTAACAAATGTTACAGTTGCCAATACGCACATCACTCTTGCCAAACTCCAATAATTTTGCAAATTTCATTCCCAGTAAATGTCTTAATTTTACGTAAATATGTCGAAAATCACCGTAATGGAAAATGCATTTGCATAAATAAGGTTTTTTTTAGTATTTCATACAGTGAATTAATTTAGGTTATATAATTATATAGTTGTTTATTGCATCGAATTGAAGATAATTAACACGCATATTTTCTGAACTCCAAATATGCATCCATAAAGTGCACTACCTATTGTGCTGTGTGCATAATAAAACTTCATTATAGTAGGGTGATTAACTTATTGAGCACTTTGTTCTTTTGTCGCTTCATACATATACATATGTATACATATGCATCGTAAATTAAATATGACACGTATTACATGCATGTTTTAAGCGTATTTTAACTGTTACAAGGATAGATATCGAAACCACAGAAAAGTCACGGTTATTGTGCAGTGATGCCTTCTGGGAGATGTTTGTAAGTGGGTAGAAAACATTCTGGTAGCTGTAGTGGAAACAATTCACAGATAACAATCTCACAGTGGTTTATAAAACTGCCACCTGTGTAGGAAGGAACATTTGATATCTTTAGACTAGTCATTCAACCTTTTTGGGTTTCTATTTAGTAGGCCTATACTTGTGACAATGATTATACAAACTTGTGCTAAATTGAAAATAATCGAATCTCTCATGCAATAGAAATTATAAATAAATAATGGCTGCAACTCTTCTGTATAAGTTTAAATTCAAGTGGCAAATTCCCATATCTGCAGAATTGCTAGGTATATTATCTGAAGGGTTACATCAATTGAAAAGGATGTACTCGTACAGTATTATGACAGCAATGTCTTCATGTTAAAAGCAAAAAAAAACGAGGCTTTGTTTCGAGCAGAATGTGACATCATTCATCATGTGGAGGGGAGGAAAAGATAAAAAACCTTGCTCACAATTTAGGAAGCAGTGCGTTGTTTGCGCACATGAAACCTCTTGCGACAAGTGTCTTTTCAAAATCAGTACACCGTATCATGAAAGTTGCGTTTTAGGAAAGAGTATGAGATTGAAGAGGGAGAGAAAAGGAGGAAGAGGATAAGGAGGAGGAGGAGTAGAGAAGTAGGAAGGAGATCTTCAGTGTCATTGGCCGTGAACCCAAACTAGCATGTCGGCCCCTTGTTTGAGCTTTACATCGACCAATCATGAACTTAGCAGGCGTTCTAGCTTAATAGTTGTCCACAGCAGGCAAATGGATGCGAAATTTTATTTTAAAGTTCGTTCATCTCTCAATTAACTCGCACTGGCGGTTTCCTCCTCTCAAAAAAGTCTCGTGAGCAGCATCCAAATTGCAGGATATCTTGTTGTTCCTTCCAAGAACCAAGTAAGTACCCTCTACATACTAATACTGCATGCATAATTATTATTCCCATATTCAGATTCATGCGCACTGCAATGGTATAGGTGTTGTGAGCAGATTTACAATGAAGTATGTACTAGGGCTATACTGTAAGCAAAATGAGCTTTCTAACAGTTTTGTGCCGATAAACTGCTGATAGAAACTTGGATTTGGATGGTGGTATTAATTAAAAATCAACATTGAAGGCAACGAGGGAAATTCCTGGCGCCATTGACCCCAACTGAAAGGGGTGTGCCAGTCAGTATTTTTGGAAATTAGTATGCATACTCACTCAGCTTTACCCGTTTTGTTTTAATGTCAAGCGGCAACATGAAGCGCTGTACATATAAAGTCAACTTAAAACTTGTTTTAACACAACAATGAGCCAAAAATGGAAGGACTTTTTGAAAAATATACCCTCATCATCGAACCAAGTCAGAATTATAACGCTTTAAAAAGTTAAAAACTTGTACAAAATCCGGATGAGCCATTGACTGTTAAAAGATATTCTCTCAAACGTCTATTTATTGGGTTTTTGTTCATTTTTTCCCTATACATTGAAAGGACATTCAATTCTTATTGACGACTTACGAAAACAAAGTTGAATTAAACAATAGGAGCGTAATAATCAACAAACTTTCTAACTTGCAGTTATAAAAAATCCACAAGTTCAACTTATTGGTTAATGGTCATGAATCATAAATATATACCCCTTCAGCATTTGCTACATTATTCTGGGTTTTCGCTAACAAATTAGTTTACCTCAATAAAAAAATAATATAAAATGAATTTCATGTAGTTCCACGTATGTTGAATTTTCAGGTAACTAGCTTCAGATAATCACAGCTTACATTACTAGTATTTAACATTCGTCCAGCAGCATTCAATAGTTAATTTGCAATTTAATGTAAACTTTAGACAAAAACAACACAAGAAGATTTGATAAATCCCGTCCAAAAATTACAGGAAACTATAATTTCACTCCAGGTCTCATTGACAATTCTTTTCACGACTTGACAAAAAAGTTTGTATCCGTCGCCTGGGGAAAACACCTGACAATGTAACAATTTTTAACGAAATTTGCGACTTCGGAATTAACATTAATTAATCAATTCCGTCTTAAGTATACGTTCAGGCACAGCTGGCTGGACCACCCGCATTTTATGAAGACAAAAAAGTTTGCGATAAAGTTATAAAAAAGAAAATACAGAGTAAAAGTTACATTTTCTCATACAAAACAAATATAGTACTTCCATTGCAATGGTTTTGTATAAATCCTTGTTGATTTATGGTTGTACAGTTGTACGCTAAAGGTAGCAACATATTGCCGATGAATCACACACACAGCAGGCAAAATTGCAGTATGCAGCCAACAATATATCAATCGCCATATAACTTTCACTGTAAATTATTAATATTTTCGAAGCAAATTGCACAACACTAAAATGTCCTATTGATCATCGCAAAGCCATAACTTTGAGCATTCTGAGCAAATGCAACATTTGCACAATAAATTGTGCAATTTTCCGCAAAGCTCTATACTGTATACAGAGCTAAAAGCAAGCATGCAAACTTTCATGATTCTGGAATACATTTTTGTCTCCCACACCTTCCTGCAAAAAAATAATTATAAATTTTGAAATTGCATAAATGTAAACTACTATATAATAAGATATAATGTTTAGTTGGCAAATAAAATCAGCACATTAATCTTGTACAACCGAATCAGAAATTTATAAAGTTACAGTAACTTTTATTCCAGCTGTTTTATTAGATCTCTACAAAAATATTGATTTTAAAAAATAGGTTTGTTGCAAAATTCACCCATTTCAAAATTCTGACAATCTCACTTCAAGAAATTCATAAAGACTAAGGTAATAATTACATACAGGAGATTGAGGTGTGCACAGTTTTTGAAACGGTAATTTTTTTATTTGCACGTGCAGTACCAAAAAAGAAGTTTCTTCCCCCTTACTTCCCAATTAGGTATCTGAACAGGAAAACAAAGTAACCGCGTAAAAAACGTTTTCCACCACCCAACATTAGGAACTAACTTT
>WWPM01011083.1:0-12751 GCA_023279145.1 Glomeris maerens | reverse complement strand
TGTTGGAAACAATTTTTGAAATCATCTTCCGGAATCTTTGTAATCTTGGTCGTTACTTTTTCTTTGATGCCATCAGTATCCTGAACTCTTGTTCCTTTTAGTGCCGTTTTCAGCTTAGGGTGTGAAAGCAGCGTTGGAATATTTCTGCGTAAAGTTTTGTAATATTATATTCACTTTCACTTCACAACCATACTGTGCAGTGTTACCTTATCTTTTCACATGCGCAAAATGGTTCTTTTAAAATTGTGTAAAACTTGGTAATACTATCTTTACGTAAACTTTGTAATTCATTTGTCATATCATGGTATGAATGGACGAAGAGGCAATAAATTTGGTCAATTAATGCTGAACATACTGTGCATGAAATACTATACAGAATACTTAGCTGGGGACACCCTGTACAGTTGGGTTTGGAATAAAAATATTCGGCGTTTAAAGACAAGAAAAGTTATACGCCAAAGACGATTATAAATAATTAGCTTTTCGCAATGATATAACAAATCAAAATTAATTGCGGAGTTTTGAACTCTATAAACATAAGTCGTTTATATAATATGATTTGGGTGCTTAAAAAGACCAGTTCTTAAAATCTTGACATCATCCAGCGTTTATTACATATGAAAGGAGTAGGTACCACCTTAAAGCATGTTCGTAAGGACTACTCGTTAAAAATTAATGCAATATTTGTGTTGTTTTGTGCAGTTTTGGCATCTACTTGTACGTATGCATTTTGACTTCCAGCTATGACAGAATTCTTGTTTACATCCTTCGCCGCACACGTATAGGGTATATTGTTGGCATATTTCCCCAATTGTTTTTCGCTATAAATATAAAACAAAACTGTTATTAATATTCCCGTAAACTTAAGTCTATTCCATTATTTAAAAAGTGTTGAACTATTATGGTTGTATTTCAGACGTAATGTAAACCGAATTTCTAGTATTGTTCTTGAACAGGTCCAAATTGAGATTAAATAATACCTCGTAACTTTACATTTAAATATATAGTAATCTAGTATATACATAATTCACTAATTTTATTGTTGAAAAATAATCAATGAATTTTCATTTCTTGACAATTTAAAACTAATATAATCCGAGATGCAATGCCAATTAATTGTTGACGATTTCATTCAAGTGTTAAATCCTTGTAATGCAAGTTTTGCCTATGTACTTGCCTATCTTGTAGGCCTTGTAGGCCAATGTTGACACGGTGCATTCAGGAAATGACCTCGTGAAGTAAATTCAGTTGGGTCAAAAGTTTCCTTGAATAATAACTACTTACCATTAGCAAATACAGAAATCAAGCCGAGTTTTCACTTTGCAAATGTAGAAGTTTATTATTTACAAACGTATATAAAATGTTAGTTACAATCGAAATCATTTTATTATGTTCTCGTAATGATGCATGTACGTTATATCCATGCTGTCGGCGTTTTGTAAGAAATGCATGCTGTTAGCCCAAGAATGCATTTGAAGATGTCCTCCGCGTCATTCAGTTCACAAAATGTTCATTATTTGTTTCGATCAAACGGGGTAAACATTAACATTTTGTAAAAAATGTTCTTTATCACTCGACCTCCGCTGCAATTGAAGATCATTTACCTGTTTGGAAAAATACGTATAAACTTACATACAAATATCATATCTTTGTGCAAGAGCTTATTTCCCCGACTATGCATTCAGGCGGATCTCCAATTCCGATCATGCATATACAAAACATTTTTTCGTTTTATACACATACCAAGATAAATTTCCAAAAGTCGGATTTCCGAAGATACTCAGTAAATGTGATAGAGATTTTTGTGAAGTCCAAAATCAAAACCAAGTCCGTTGCTGCTGCCATGGTCATCGCTATAACTGCCGTGATCAGTAGAATAACTGCCGTATCCGCCATAATTATCTGCGTACTTATTTCCATAACTTGGATAAATATGCTTGACAGAAGCCTTTTTGTTTGCGAGCAAAGATCCGAGCAGAAGTCCCTTGACTGCTCCGACACCGAGCCCAAGCCCGAGACCACCAATTGCTCCCAAAGGAAGTCCAAGATCGATGGTCTTCTGCACAGGAACTTTATAATATTTGTTGTCATAGCCATCACCGTAAGAATTCTCATAACCATCGCCGTAACGTTCGTAAGAATCATCGTAATGTCCGTCACGATTGCTTCCCAATCCCAATATATCCAAGTTAAGACTGGGAAGTTGGAACTCAAACTTTGGTAATGTTGCGAGCACCAGCTGTATGACGACCAGGTACACTGCCAGGAAAACTTTCTGTAGGAGATAGAACAAGTCAATTGAAGGTTGACTAGATCGGCTTATTACGTGCTTCAGTGTGAGTGGATGTTGTGTGCGCACGCTGACTGGGTGAAAATGTATAGTGATTTTAGTATGTAGTGTACAGGAATAAGCCTAGTAGGATAAAAGTTGAGAGCAATCAAAAAAATTGAATGCATGCCTAGTCATGAATGGGGTGACATTTGCAGCACCGAACTATTGTTACTATACTATTGCAACAGTGGGTGGTTCTTCTTGCAGATAATATGATAATGCATGAATAGTGGCTTTAATAATGCTTGTGAATATGATGCGGCAGAGATGTATGGGGACGAATTGTTCTGCGTAATAATCGTCATTAGTTTAGCGGGAACTAGTTAAAAACTTTCTTGAACTTCCGCAAATTCACAATTAAAAACTAGACTGTAATTGCTCTCTTATTTTCTCGAAAACAATGCTCGCTCGCAGGTTTATTCCTTTTTCTCTGAAATAACGGTCATCCTCAAATAAAGGTGTGCATGATAAACAGAATGCACGTATCGTGATGAGGATTTGGGTGTTCTTTTCTCACAAGAAGTAATACGTACATAGATGGTTTTTAAAGATGATAATAATATTTTAGAAGCATTAACCTGGGTAGTATTTCCGGTTTCTTGAAATACCAAAAATTCATTAAACTGCTTTCCAGTACTGTACGTATTAAGTATTGTGATTTCCAAAAAAATATCTCATTGTGCTTGCTGTTAAATTGTATGAGGAAAACAAATATAAAATGCTTTCTATTGTTGTATGAATTATCAACACTTCAACCAAGCATGCAATGGCCGTACAGAATGCAATCGTATTCAGATTTATTTCATATTGATATACTAAATGCTTTTGTGAACAGTTAATTGATATGACTAAATTGTATTTCTGAAATTGTATCGCAGTTGCATTTTAAAATGCTACAGCGAAATGCTTTGAAAATATATGATATTGTTCTGATTGAGCAATTAACGATTGCACTTTTTAATGGCAATGTTTACGATACAATGTAGGCAACTTACAAAAGCTCTCATGATGAAGTTTATTGTTGTGCAAGTAGCAGAGTTGAGGATTGCGTTCGTTCCTGAGGTTGTGAAGCGATAGACCATAATCGTTGGGCATGGGTGTCTTTTATAGTTTTTCCACTAGGAAAACCATCCATGACTCTCTGATAGTGCAGTCAGTGCGCATGCGCACTAGGAAGTAGCGCATCTTCGTAGTGGTCGACATCGTTGATAATTCGGTATTGTAATATGTGATAGGGTAGTAAGTGGCACTCGCTGTTCGGAAGTAGAAATGGGTTGGACATAATGTCCCGACTTAAAAAAAAGACTTGGTAATTAAAATTGAATTGACATGTGCATGTTATATTTTTCATGTAACATGATAAAATGAAAATGAAATATCATATACTGGGTGTTTTACGTAACACTATTTCTGCAAATTAAAAGTAAATTTGTACAACTTTAATCAACTCTTGCTTTGTTCATTGCCTTCACTAAGGAAAAATGCAACAAACACTTTTGTATTTATCATATTGCCACAAGAGTTGATTGAGATATGAAATTTTATAATAGAAATGTTCTGTGCTTCAAAAAATGGTCCTCTACAACGTTTCAATTGTCAACGCACACCTGAGACCTGCATTACATAACTATTATTTAAATCGGTACGAAAATTGTTCATTAAACAATTATAACTATAATATCAAAATTTATTTAGCGATATGAAACGTTGACGGTGTAATTAGTTTGAAGAAATGATAGTAACAATTTCATCGAAAATACATCCGTTTGGCATGCATTTAGACACTGATATAACACAAGGGGGCATGAATGTATTTTTTATATTTCATAGATCACTTTAATTTAGATATTTCTGTGACTCGACGATACCAAAATTATTTTGATATAAATATTACGTATATTGCATCCAAATCTTTTCTCCAAGTTAACTTTGCAATGCCGCACATATCATTTACTAAGAAATCGTAAAACCTGCATATTATATGCATTAACTTTTTGGCAGTGAAAGGAAAAGTGAACCACGTACATTTTTCCGTTTCTTTACCGCCGGTATGGATATGCAATTAGGAAGCCCGACCAATTTGGTAAATCGTTTCAATTATGGTAAATTTATAAACCCTACCCGGAATAACATTTATTGTCAAGAAAACAATGCTCGCAGCCATATATTGAAGAGACATGGAGGAGGGTGCATGTTCAACTTAAATCGTTGCTTTGTATTATCTGGAACAAGAACTATAATTTTCTGCTTCAATCAATTTGGGTCTTACAGCATGCAAGAATTGGATGGCTGGACAAGGTGATAGTGGGATTTGCGGTATAAAATTTGCATTCGGTCTGCAGGTCAGTTTCAATTGAAAGTGTACTGGAAAACCACGCTAAACTATTGCAATTTTATTAATACACACATTCCCTGATTATATAATCGCTTCAAAAATTGGATCGCAACAAATCCTGGAAGCGCTGACATAAAAAAATGCATATTAGTCTAGTTTATTTTTCGTTGAATTAGTAATCGGCTAACATGGTTGGCAGATGCAGGATGATGTACGTATGGATTTTAAACATGCTTTTGTTCATAGAAGGGTAATATTGGAACCTGCAATACTCATAGAATTAACTGGTTCATAAATGTATTTTGCAACTTGTATTTCTGTGATATCTTTGAGATGATGAAATGAACGATTGTCGTGATATTGAGGTTGATAAATACACCACCCTATGGAATCTCAAACGCGTACAGCGGTATAGTGGGTTTGTTGGTCCAAATCTGCCAACATTGGTTGGGGCGTTCGTCAAATTCCATGTCCACCACCACCACATCGCAACCAGAATGATTGTTTTTGTCAACTGTCATAATTAAAACGACCACCATAGTTGATGGTCTTGGTTATGCTTTCTATAGCTATGTCAATCTCGAATAACATGTTATGTGATTGCATAGGTTTAAAAATGTTTGCATTAAATTTATTCATTACTTAGTTTGTACGCCTGTTGTTCGAATGTGTGCAAAATGATTTTACATCATATTGGCTAGATGGCATGAGAATGTTTATTTTACGTGTAATATAAGTATTATTTAGTGTCATTCAATGCTGGAATTCATTGAAATTGTGAAAAACAGTCATGGTAATTCTGGAATGGTGCTCATATTTTGTGATTGCATGATCATAGAATTTCTTGTTCATATTTATAAATGTATAGGACACGGTAAATTTTCTGACATTGGATTAGCCATGTGTACTTTTAGAGAGCAGTTATGAAAGTTTGTGAGAAATGGTCACGGAAATTCTTGATGCATAACTCTTGGAATTTTATTTGGGTACTCAGCACAAACATACACCACACTGTTGCATCACGTATATATGTATAATGTATACATTATTGTAATGTATGTTGGCGAAAATGGCATGGGATGGCGCTGGTTGCATGTAGCGGGGAAATAAACCTAAAATATGGTTGAAATAACATTTGCCAGCAATTTTCATTATTACTACTTGAAATGGAAATAGTTTATGCAAATAAATTATAATTAATTGTTATAGAGCTTATGAGTACGTGCACACGGGCCTGTGCATAGTTCGTTGAAAGATTTATTGCGATAATTTGAAACGCTATGCAGCAGGTTATTTCGTTTTAATTTACAAAATAAGAATTATCTTTTATACAAATGAAATTAGAGAATTGCACGTTTGCTGATCACTAATGCTGCTAGCCAATATCTGCAGATAGTCTCGAATATTGTGTATGAATGCATGTTTTTTAACGATTGCGCTCTTGTTTACTTGTGAAAAATGTCATGATCTGAAACATTACATATCATTTATTTATTACCTGCGCATGGACAAATTAGTATGCAGATCCGAAACGTATTTCCCTTACCTGCAATGCTAAGTGACGCACAATACAAATCTCTTAGCTCAAAGTCGGTCAATAACAAGACATTCACCTTCCAAATTTACATCAACTTCAGACGTAATCATGACATACGAGTTGAAAGTCCGCAAATGCTAATCGCTTCACATACGGCGTGCAACTATATCATGTGATGAATTGCATAAAATTTCCTCTGCATGGCGTATTAGAGTTTGATGGAATCAAGGCTGAAAAGAATCCGGAAGTATATGTACGTATATCGGACTTCGCAGTGGTTTTTTTTATTCTTGCGAGCCCGACAGCTGTTAATTCAAAACCACGTGGAAATGTTTATCTGATTGCACATGCAGTTTGTTCCGGAATTTATAGCTAAATGTTTAATTTCAATTTACTCTCTATACTAGTCTATAGAAATGGACAGTTACTACATTAATGCTTGTTAGAGACTATTCAACAGCAAATTAATACGAAGTTTTACGCCAATTTTCACCTGTCCGGTATTCCCACTAATCTTTTGTATTGCAATATACATACAGTATATGCTGTATTTGTAATTAAATTTTGCTGGAATTGAAAAGCTGAGCGTTGCATGTCTATGCGCCACGTGTAGGTACTATATCTACTCTAGGTGGATGCATGGCCTAAAAATGAAACTGTTTCTTCATGCAGTGACGTGATTGCCCTAAACCTAATGGAGGGTCCATATAAGAGTACGTTGCACTCGAGCATCCAGGAAGGCAGTAAGATTGATGGGATTTTTAAGAACCGTTCTGGAAAATTTATAGAAGTAAATAAGTAGACCCCTTAATAGGCAGTCCGCAAGTAATTTTTTGTGCGGTTGATTTTTCTTGTTGCCACGTGAATTTTTTCTTGCCTCATTACGGACATTGACCGACAACCAAGTTGAATTGGGTTAGTGGGGAAATTCAGAAAGAAAAATGGGGAAAAGTAATGAAGGAAAAGTAAACGTTTTCCCTAGAACATCATATGACTTATCTTCTAGTTTTCGTCATTTGGTGGGCGTTATGCGGAAGCATGTAATCTCTTACTTAACTCGTTACATGATTGGAATCAGTTTTTTGAGACCTGAAAATAACGTAGAATGTAATTTGCTACTGGAAATAAAAGGAGGCGGATTGTTTGTTTGTTTTTTTAATTGATTATTCGACAAAAACAATCGGTAAACACATTTCGAAGAAATTTCAAACACGCATTTACATATTGGCATTCGCTTCTTGCATAACAATATTGTAAACGACAATATTAATTCGAACATCGACATTATTAACATTCATGTGTGAATGTATTCATTCAAATTAAGCGCTCTTATTTACAGCAGAACAGTTACGATGATACTGTTATTCCGGTCTAATAATACAAAGCACGACAAATTTCCTTTAGGTATGTATTCCAATGTTACGTCGCTTTGATCGTCTGGCCAGAATAAAGTTACGTTACCCGTAATGACATCATTCCTGATTTTTATAAGGCTTCATACCTAAAGTTATTCAACGACATTGAAGTTTCTGTTCTGAGAAGAAATGATATGCAGTTCTCGATCGTGTGATGAAAAAGCACTCCGCTAATGGTCTAGTAAGAATTTTATAGATCTAATATCCCATTAACAAGAGCATACAATGGAAGTGCAAACATTTTACGATGACTTCGATAATAATGAGTAAATATTTGTTACACAATTGCCCCATGACTATCACATTCAATGATAAATGAATACTTATGTGGAAAAAGCAAGCACAACATAAAATGTCGCTTTCCGAGTTTGATCAAGATATTGGCAGTTCAAGTGTTCTTCAGGTCCTGGGTTTTGCAAATAACTTCCTAGTAATTTCCTTTCCCATTTCCACCACCACCACCAGATTTGCCTTGGTAAGTCTGTCCGCCTCCATGACCCCCACCTCCATTGTACTGTTGTCCACCACCATGCCCTCCTCCACCATATCCTCCACCCCCACCCCCGTATCCTCCCCCACCATTTCCATATCCTTCACCTCCGTATCCACCTGCTCCACCACCATATCCTCCACCACCATATCCTCCGCCGCCATATCCTCCCCCGCCATATCCTCCACCACCATACCCTCCACCTCCGTATCCACCACCTCCATAACCATAGTCGTCCGAGAAGAAGATTCCCTTCAGTCCACCAAGAACATCCCTTTGGATGCCACCTAACCGCCTTCCTAGTGAGAACCCATCATTTCGAGAGTATTTTGATCCTTTGATGAGGCCCTTCAGCAATTGGATCCCGTCTATGATTCCCAACCTTGGGCTGACATAACCATAACCTCCACCTCCATATCCACCCCCACCGTAGCCGCCGCCCCCGTAACTGTTTGCACCAAGAGCTTCTAGTTGAGAACCAATTAAAATGCCTTTCAGTGCTCCCAGGCCGATACCCAGATGAAAGCCGGCTCGCTTGGGATCAAAGTAATCGTAGCTTCCTCCGTATCCTCCTCCTCCACCACCACCACCATATCCTCCACCATAGTCTCCTCGACTCTGGGCACCCATCTGGTCATACTGCATGGGTGCGTTGTATTGGTAGTTTTGAGCCGGAGCTGGCACGTGATAGATCTTTATTCTGCTGTCGTCACTGCAGGCCACCATCGTCAGTCCGATGGCCAAAATAAGAATCTGTAAGACAAATCATTTGCATGTGAGATAACCTTCAGAACCGTGAACTTCTACAAGAATTTTCTCACAATTATTTATACAGAATGAATAGGGAATTTTAGTTGGCTTAAACCTCCAAATTATTAATTGAATTCACGTGGGGAATGCAAACAAAAAACTGTCGCTCAACACGCACATAGCTTGCATTCAGAAATTTTGAAGAATAAATTGTTTCAATGAAAGTGAAAATACAAAATCGGTCATAATATACGAAGTACAGTATAATGATATTCCACTTGATGTTCTGTATCGACAGTTTTCCTAACGCTTGAAAATACATAGTATCTTTTATTCTGTTCAAGTTATTGAAAATCTATAATCTGGTGAATTTTCTTCAAGCAGTGCAGTTACTTACGTGTTTTTAACCTTGGTCAGTAATTCCTAGTTAATTAATTATTATAGTAGGTATAAACTCGTTCAGAAATTTTATTCAATTATTATTGTTTTCATTTGGAAGATAAAATGACAAAATAAGGAAAGTAAAAAGCAATATAGACATGTCAAAAATTTTCAGTGAAAAAAGCTTATTCTTGCATATTTTTTGTTGAATCTAATCATCTTTGCTTTATGTAATATTGATACCATTATGCGCTTTAAAACGAAAGCGAATTCGTAAAACCTGTAATGAATTGATACCGAATTCCCGTTTTCATCTTCAGAGAAACGAATTGTTTAAAAGATCTGAAATACAGTACATGATCTATATTAAGAAACTGTATAACTGTATGCAGTAGTTTGCCCTCATCATAAAAAGGTTCACGTTTTCCCGCCCGAGTCATCAACCCTCTTAAAACTGGTATTGCGTATAATCTTGGTTTCGTTAAGACATATCCACTAAACCCATTTTGTTTTTTGCTCTGCCAGCTAGCATTGACCCGATTTCAATAGTTTCCATAATGGCTTGTACACAAAATGCACAGCTGGTATTAATTTGCACCACCTTAATTTCTGCACTTTCCAATGAAAGGATAACCACTGTATTATACCTACACGAATTAGTACTCACAATGTATGATTAAATTTGTAACACAGTTTTTATCAACATAAACATACAATAGCTCAATGGCTTAATTGTTCTCATGCACATGTTTGAATAGCTGAAGAATGTAAATCGGTTGCAGTACATTGTGTACAGCTAAATAAATGTTAATGAAAGTGAGACCACTCATTTGAAAGCAGTTACTTAATTGCAATTTGATCCCCCAGAATGACAAAGTTGCTTGCAAATAATTTACTTGTACTTTGATAGTTAGCTGCCTAATTAAATACTTCTACCCAGAAATATTTGTTTGAAGATCAACAAGTTCGTAAACTTAGCTCTTCTACTTGCAAAATGTATATGCTACACAAACTAAGAAAATAGTTTGCACAGTATAAGTAAAAATACTGAGAAAATATACTGTATTGGTGCCTCATTTCAAAAGGAAATAATTTAGTGATAAATCTATTTGCAATAATGGTTTGGGAAAGTTGTGTTAGTTGATATAAAGAAACTCTTGAGTAAATGACAACATACCGATCTCATGGTGAAAATTGTGGTTCTATGTGTTCAGAGCTTCCCAAAACAAATCTGCTTCGGTTGTTTTCTGTGTGGCGTTTGTTAAGAAGCAATCTTGGTGGATTCCTCATATATCCGAATCGTCCTCATAAAAAGAAGGTGGGGAAAAATTAAGGAAACAATTTTCCTTCCCACTATTCCTCATTGGCTGGTTGGCTCGGACTCGTTGCCTGCCCACGTGAGTTTTTGAAAGTCCAGTTGTCCAGTACGCGCCACGAATCCCCAATAAGGTCATTTCCCCTGAATTTCTTTGAAAAATCCGGGCAGTGTTACGAGAAGGAGTGAATACATCCCACCTAAAAAATGAAACTGCCTTATTCAAGATGCTTAATTCCTCGTTCGAGTGTGCCTTTAAAAAAATCACATTGCTATAACGGACAAGACAAAAACAATTCTGAAATCATGCATGATGTATTTCACGAGGAACTTGTTGCATCAGTCGAAACGGAACTGAAAAATGTAGATTCCTTTGGCAATTTCCATCTCTTCATGCCATGAAAACAATGCTAATAGCAATTTGTTGTTCTCAATTTAACCAGGCAGTATTGTTTTTTACTTCTTGCAGTTTTAATTTCACAACATATAAGTGGAGAGTTTATACCGAAAACTTAATGTTACATAACTCTCGTGCAATTGCGGAAGTATATGAATGCGAAACTAAAGAATTCTTGTATATTTTATATCCATATTTATTTCATTATTCGATAAATTGAGGCAATATTTTTGTATTTGCAAATTCAATGTGCTCTCAAATTCAAATGCAACATTGTTCACTTTAGCTCATCGTGATCTCCATCTGAGCAGGATTTACTTTCTTCAGCTCCTTTCTCCTGTCTTACAATGTATACCAGGTCAATTCAATTCGCGCAACTTTCGTTTTGGGCATCCTTAATGATTGCATTGTCAGCTCACGCATTTGGGCCAAGATGATTCGTCTTCCTCAATTGTTTTGTTTTTACATATCTCTAAAACGGCTAGTTTACAATACTGTTTTACTATTTTGTAATTTTAAAAAGGTATTCGTCTCCAAATTTGAAAATGGTGATCTGGCACATTTTAATGCTGACTAGGCGGTAGGCGGCCTTCTCTGTATGACGAGTGTTAAATTTGTTAATTAATAGCAATTACTAATGCGAGGTAATTCTATGAAATATTTGCTAATGCCATTTTTTTCCTTGAATTATTTTATCATAGTAAAATGTAAAAATCTGCTGATCCGGACCATTTTATTTTAAAATATTTTGAAAAAGAATGTATATTGTTACTGAAAAATAGTACCAGTAGGGTAAAAATTTTAATAAAATTCTCTTGTACGGCACAGAATGTTTCTCAAACAGGTTTGTAACAAAATTCCTTTATGCACGAATTTGTTTTATTGCAAGCCAATTTAGTTTTGCATTCACTTACTAATTTAATGTCATGATCAATAAAATTTATTGGAGAGAACTGCACTATACGCGCATATGCCAATTATAATACGGCATAATGCATAGTTCGTAATATATTTCTGCTGTACGTATCTTCAAAATATTGGAAGTATATTGGTCATTAAATTTTACAGTTTTTGTCGAACTGGCTTCTCTGCTATTTTGAAACTTCAAGTATTATTTGAAAAAGTTGATAATAACTTTCGTCTTCCTCAATTTTTCAGCCTTTTCAGAAAAAATAGAGGTGTGGTAGGTAGGTGTATTAACACGCCAGCGAACTACATATAATTAACGAACCTGAAGTACACAAAGATTTTTTTAATAATGAAAGGACTGATTTCCTGTCATAAAAATTTTAAGGAAAATCACGTGCCTGAATTCACTATAAAGAAATTAAAAATATATTGTCTTAAAGAAAATATTCTGCGGTTATACGTATGTAACACATCAGTTCACATTCAAAGAGCATTTTGCTTGACCTATCTAATAATTTTATCAAATTTTGCAGAAAGTCTTAAATTATAAAATGCTTCATTTATGAACAGTAGTCTACATGGGAAAATAAAATTATATTAACAGCACTCACTTTTGTGCACATTGCAATTAAACAAATTTTGCAATATGTGAATGTTATTGGAATGCAATTAATGGAATGTTGAGGAAGACGTTGTTGTTGAGACCTACATCTGCTTTGAAGTTATAGAAGATACAGGTTAACGTCTCCCTTGAGCCAGTTTAAGTCTATTTCCACGTTGATAAAACGGTCAGCATGCATAATAATACTTTTTGAGACATTTTGAGCGTGATCAGTGAATTCCTAATAAACTCACAAGAAGTCTATACCAACTAAAATGAGTTATTCAGT